>CAKAKR010069157.1:0-116953 GCA_916700685.1 Adelosebastes latens
TCTGATTGTTGATCTGCTTCAGTCACATGGATGCGCCACGCTTGGCATGAAGGTCTGATGGTTTTTATAAGAGCAATATGGCTCAGTTCACCAACTCATGTTTTGACATTTAAACGCTTTAATAAGATGAAATTATTCCACAGTGCTGCATGATTAGTTGAACTGGCATAACCTCCCAAGAGACCAGGATTTCAAAGGATTGTTTATCAGGGCTCCTCTGCATTTATTTACCTTCATTATAGAAAGACTGCAAAACAGTAAAAAATAAATAAATAAAATAAAAATTTGCATTTCCTTAGCCTGATTTCTGCTTTTATGTATTAAATGTGAAATATCATGGTGTCATAGTGAGGCAAAATGTTCAGAAAGCTTTTTAGACATTGTTTCCTCCAATATACAGTACAATGGTTTTAAATTCTAGGCTATACTGTTTTATGGCTGTATGTGTAATCCAGCAGAGTGTTTGAATATGGAGCAACATGACAAAGAGTGTTTCCTACTCTGCTCTCTTGTTGATGGGATGTGAAATGGGAACATGTGTGGTTGGAAGGTGGTAGAGTGGTGATGATGCTCTGCTCAACACTAAAGCAACATAATCTCCTGTTAGTTTAATGTCTGTCTGTTTGCATTAGCTGACAGTAGGGCTGCAACTATTAACGATTATTTTCATTGTTGATTAATCTGAGTTGTTTGGTCAGAAAATGGTGAAAAATGTAGATCAGTGTTTCCCAAAGCCCAAGATGACATCCTCAAATGTCATGTTTTGTCCACAACTCAAAGATATTCAGTTTACTGTCATAGAGGAGTAAAGAAACCAGAAAATATTCACATTTAAGAAGCTGAAATCAGAGAATTTTGACTTATTTTTTTCTTTAAAAAAAAGACTCAAACTGATTAATCGATTATCAAACTAGTTGGTGATTAATTTGACAACTAATCGATTAATCGTTGCAGCAGTGCTTTTCAATCACAAATCTAGTTCTTGGGATCAAGTGCTGCAAAATGTTTTGCTTCCTGATATGAGGTTTTTGCCATGTGACAGTAATGAAATTAAGATTTAGATTAGATTATTACTTTTTTATATCATTTTTGTTTGTTTGCTCACTTTACTATTATGTTCCCACATAATACTCACTGTGTTCCCCTGCAACAGTTACATTCTCTCATATTATTGCTTTCCCACATTCACATACTTTCTGAATTTTCTGTTTCGTTGTAGGGCTGGGCAATATGAAGATATATATATTGTCAAAATTATATAAAAATATATATACATATTTTTATATCGTTTCTATCACGATATAGGCTAGGCCTGCAGTTATTTCTTTTTTCTCTGTAACAACACTTAAAACTTTTGATTTTGTCAATGTTCATTTTACACTCAAGTTCTTCAAATGAGAAAATGTGTCAAGTATTTGATTTACACAGGAGTATATAAAAATAGGCTTTATCATGTGGTTATTTCATATAGACTATTTGAATAGAATATAAATTATTGAATTAACAGAAACATGCTATATCGTGATATATATCATTATCAAGATATGAAATGACCTATATCGTGATAGAAGAATTTTGGCAATACCGCCCAATTCGTGGTATTCTCTTGTAACACTGCAGTGCTATTCCACAATATGTGGCAACATATTGAACTTTACCATCAACTTGGCCTAAAATTCTGATGCAGTGTTATTGTTTCGGTTATGTAATTTGTGAACAACTGTCAGATTATGGAGAATTTCTAAAAACCAAAAATACTACATAATCTGCAGGATGTAGTTTAGATTTTAATTAAAGACTAAATTAAATGTTGAGAATGCAGCTTGAAATGCATTCTGGGTTTCGAGGTAACGTGACCATATTTTCCCTAAAAAGACCATTTTATTCTCTTCTCAATCTTATCAAACAATCAGTCTTTTTAACTGACGGTTAATTAGCTGCTGTGAAGATAGGTTATAACAAGCCCATCTTGATATTAAGTAGCTCACATTAGGACGGTTCACCTCCAGATGAACTTTTTTGATGAGACTGAGTACAAACATGCAGAAGATTAAAGAGAGTTGAGTTTAAGCCCACCGTCTCTGTGATGTGTTTGCTGGCTGCGTGTGTTTGTGCACACGTGTGTGTGTGTGTTTCCTTCTCTTTCCCATGCAGAATCCCAAAGGGTATAATTGTTTTAACGTATTCCCATTTTCCATTCACTCTCATGGTGGCAGCCCGTGTGTTTGCTTTGCATGTGGGTCATTGTGTGTTTGCGTCTGTGCATGTATTTATAGAGAAGCTTTGATGCTGCTGCTGGTGGGGAAATATTCCACCACACGTGTCACTCTCCAGCTAGATGCTGCAGCGTAGTTGAGGGAAGCTGTCATATTTTGTTTCAGCGCAGTGAGCAAAGGAGTACTGTACCTCTGATCTGATGAGTCTTACATGTATTTACCTTTCATACATATATATGCAGTATATATACTGTATAACAGCGTTGAAGAAGAAGAGATGGTCAGAGTCCTGCTGAGGTTATTGTAGGACAACAACAGTGTGGGAAAAGCATGCAAGATTTATGTAAGAGCTGCTTTATTGTCATAAAAGCCTCCAATAAAGCTTCTGTCTGTGTTTTGAATATCATTTTAAATACTTTTTACTTGTGAAAATGAATTCTATCAGGTTTATATGAAGGACGGCACAGCTACATTGCTGATTCACATGCATTTTGAAGGACTGAGAACAGTTATGTTGTAACATAAATAGTCCCAAAAGTATATTTTTCACTGACAATTCAACTGTTAATCCATTTTATGTTGTATCTTTAAATTCCCTTGAATTGGCATGGGCAAAAAGTCCCTGCAGTAATTACAAACAATCACATTTACTGCTGTAAAAGCCTCCAGCAACAGGCTTTCAAAGCTGCAGTATTAAAGGACAACTGTATTTAAGGACTACATTTGTGTTTTCCTATTTAGAACAATATTTTGACTGGATTGGCAACATCCTTTTTTAATCATCCTAGTTGATCATGCTGTTCTCATACACTGTTTGTAGCTATACCTAGGAAAACTGAAATTCATATACAGTATATCCCACAAAACCAATTTGTATGTAATCCACATGGTTGTGAAGAATTAAGAGCGACAAATGCCGTTTAGGGAGGAGGTCTGGGTGGATGAACGGGTCAAAAAACACCAGACTTTAACCCAGGAGACCGGTGTCCGTACCCCGTGTGAAACCAGAAGTCAACGTTGATTTATTTGTCCCGTAACTTCCTTACTTAAGTTACGACACTTAGTTATTTTAACTCAAACCACGATTTTTTCCAAAACAAAGTAGTTTTGTTGCTTAAACCTGATGAAGTCCATCTTTTCCTAAACCTAACTAAGTAGCGTTAGTTTTGTAGCCTAAACCCAACTAAGTTGTTCCCTGTGAAGACGGAAGTTTATCTTGAAAAGACTGAAGCAGAAATTGACTCGGGCTCACATGTTGCTGGACAATCGGAAAACGCATGGAAAATAACTTTTCATAAGATATCATACAAACCGCTGTATGAGGATACGCTGAGTTGATCCAAGCCATAGAAACTAGGGCTGTCAAAGTTAACGCGATAATAACGTGTTAATGCAAATTTGTTTTAACGTCACTAATTTCTTTAACGTCTTAACGCAACTTGCGATTTTTAATTAACCTCTTGAAAATCCAACGGGTATTTCGGAGGTTGTAGCAGGCTCAGTTTTAAAGCTAGAGTAAACCATGTCATACCAGCTTGTCGCAAAGGAGGCTAAATAACGCTCCAAACATATTTTGGTGAGGAAAAACTGGCATGGCCATTTTCAAAGGAGTCCCTTGACCTCTGACCTCAAGATATGTGAATGAAAATGGGTTCTATGGGTACCCACGAGTCTCCCCTTTACAGACATGCCCACTTTATGATAATCACATGTAGTTTTGGGCAAGTCATAGTCAAGTCAGCACACTGACACACTGACAGCTGTTGTTGCCTGTTGGGCTTCAGTTTGCCATGTTATGATTTGAGCATATTTGTAATGCTAAATGCAGTACCTGTGAGGATTTCAGGACAATATTTGTCATTATTTTATGTTTTTAATTGATTTCCAATAATAAATATTTACATACATTTGCATAAAGCAGCACATTTGCCCACTCCCATGTTGATAAGAATATTAAATACTTGAAAATCTCCCTTTAAGGTACATTTAAAAAAAAAAAAAAAATATGTGATTAATTTGCGATTAATCGCGATTAACTATGGACAATCGTGATTAATTGCGATTAAATATTTTAATCGATTGACAGCCCCAATAGAAACATGTTGTCAAACCCAGTCTCTGAACTACAAAAGAAAAGTGAGTGAAAACATAACAAACACCAGTAACTGCCTCGCACGGAGGTGTATTGATTAATGACGGCTGAGGTTGCTCATCCTTCTTGTCAGCGTACTCGTGTTTACTGTGTGAAATTAAAAGCACACTGCACTTAATTCCCCAACCTAACACAGTAAATAACAATGCACCTCGAAGTGCGTGAGTGCAGGGAAACATAGAGATGAAGCAGATCTCAGGACAAAAGCAAAAAGGAGGAGGACGGTGAAAAAATGAGACGCACGAAGAGCAAATAGAGAGAGAGAAGAGATGGACCAATAAATCATTAGAAGAGCAGAGTGGAGTGACCAGGGTGAAAATAGACTGTCAAGATGAGAAAGACAGAGGCAACATGGAAGACATTATAGACTCAGTGTGGCCAACCATAGACATTAAACAGGAATGCAGTCTTGCATATTGTATATTTGTAGTTATGTTTGACATATAATGACATTTATATCTTTAGGCTACATTAGTTGGAAGCTGACAGACATTAGGTGTAAGTGTAAATGAGGTTTAATTGACACCATCAGGTATTTAGTATGCGTCTTGTGTACTTTGGCCCTCCTGGTGTTCTTATGAAACCTCTTCATGTGGGAATAGAAAATGAACCCCTGACTTTTTAAGGTTATGCGTATGTTGGTCTTCCCTCCCTCAGGTTAGACCTCTGTCTGTCATTACGGTGTGAGAGTACAGACGCCTGCAGTGATGCTCTCCCCTCTTGGCCAATGATGTCCTGTCTGCAGGAGATAAATGGCATTAATTGAGCTCTAATTGCCTTCTGGAGTGAAATAGCTTAATCATTTTAACCTGTCGCAGACAACTTCAGTCTTTTCTTTCTAGTACCCCATCAGTTCCACTTACTCCTTTGCTCTTATTCTCATTGCCTTCAAATCCATTTTTTTCCAGTCTTTTTGACCTCTTCAACTTCTCTCCACTTGTCTAAAGCCCGATCATCCACGGACACTGAGCTTGAGTCTGTTTCAGATAGCTGTAAAACATGATATATTGGTACAGAGATTCCTCTCTCTGCAGGCACTGATCTGCCGAGGCGAAGTTTGATTGGATTCAAGCTGAAGCTGAACACTGCAAGAATGCTAAATTCCTGATTCGCTGTTTCACGGTAATGTCTTGTTTAAGTTATGCTTTGGAGGGTTTTTTTAACCTCTAGAAGCGCAGGCTGGTCTCATACACTGTTTGTAGCTATACCTACCAAAGGTAATGCACTTTAAATCGTGTATATACCATAAAATAAATTTGTGTGTAATTCACGTAATCGTAAACCAGGAATTATGGGTCAAAAAACACCGGACTTTGGCCCGGGAGACCGGCGTTCGTGTCCTGTGTGAAACCAGAAGTCAACATTGATTTATTTGTCACTCAACTTGCACACTTACGTTACGCCACTTCCAGATTTATTTTAACCCAAACCACAATCTTTTCCTTAAGTGAGTAGTTTTGTTGCGTAAACCTAACCAAGTCGATCTTTTCATAAACAATTTGTCTTTATTTCCTGAACACTGAAATGCTTTAAGGGTGCTTTCACATGCCAACAATTAGTCTGTTTTAATCAAACTCTGGTGCGGTTTGTTTGGGCAGTTGTGAATGCAGTAATCGTTCTCTGGTGCGGACCAAAACAACCTGCCCAAGACCACTTGCGAGAGGTGGTCTCGGGCCGTTTCAAAGCGAACCAAAACGCAGGCTGCCTGTGCGGGCATTTGTTGAGATGGACACAGGTAAACGACTGGTTAACATGACTAGGAGAGGACTGACCTGGACTTCTGCAGTACTCTGATGTTTGTTTGACATCTGGGCCGAAGTGATAAAGTCATTCGAGATAAACTGGAGAAGAAGTGATTTGTGCATACAGTCGATCAGTGCCAAGTCAAAGTGAAAAAACTTCGACAGCAACATTTCAAAGTCTGCGATTCCCTGCATAGAAGTGGCAGCTCTCAAGATGAAATACATAAATTAATTCCTTCCTACCCGCCCCTCAGCAACTTATTTTTTGTCCGCTTTTATTTTTGCACTGAGAAACCGAAGTAGACTAAATAGAAAACAAACCACAAGTATCAATTTCTCTCCGATTCGGACCTGCCAAATGGACTATGAAAACGCCCCAAAAGTAATACTCCCTATGACAAGTAAACTGATCTTTACGTGTTAAATTGGTGGAGTGCACCTTTAATCCACCACTATGAGTAAACACCTCCTGTTTGTAAGAGATTTTCAGTGTATGGATACTGTATTTGCGGTGATTAGCTAGCCAGTGGGACACACAGCTTCCTTTCACATGATGGGTATTGAATGAAGGACTCTATTGGTACCGGTGTCACTTTAAGGGTACTGGTATTGGTACTGATGCTGTCATTTTTTAAATGATATCCAGCCCTACTCCTGATGACAAGGGCTGTTGAAATGGAGAGATGAAGGGAGACATTGCTAATCACATCCAATCACTTCAGAACACATAAGGACTGTACGAGTAATTACTGGAATAATAGAAATATAATGAACGCAGTTATATCTCTCAAATTTATACTCTTTTATTATTATTTATTATTTAATTCCGATATTACTAATCATTGCTATTCTGTTGGATGGGCCAGTGAACCGCCCTCAAAAGCGATGATTCACCTTACAGTCTCCACTAGCTCTGACTCAGTTTCCCTTCATTTCGCCAGCTTTCACACTCGATTTTGATTTCTTCTTAAAGAGCTGTGATTGCATGGTCGCCTTGATAAATGCTTATTGATGGGTGGTACTTTTAATAGCAAAATTACAGACATGAGGCGTCATAGCGGTATATAGGATACCAGGGAGTGTCTTTAATGAATGTGTGGAGCCAAATTAAATCCATCAGGTGATAATGACGCCTCGCACCCTTTGGACCAGAGCTGTCTTGAGACGAAGGTCTTTCTGTAGCTGTTCCTATATATTACAGGCTGTGATAATTAACCTGCCTGCTATAGCTTCCTTATTGATGTTCTGGTAGCAGCCTTTCAGAAGTGTGGGATATAAAGTGACTGAACATGTGAGTCTTTATTTGACCTACAAGGTCTCTAACGTGGTGACAGCAATATGTACCTTGTGCACTTTAATATTCAAAATTACACAGAATAGTCTGTCCAGACGATCTGGCGGGATTGCACAAAGATATTGCACAGTGTAAAAGCAAAGAGCCATGTGCCGGTGGCAAGATGGATGGCGAGGGGAGGCGAAGCAGCGCAACTGGGACTATTCAAAAGAGAGATGGATAGAGGTAGTGAGCAGGGAACCAACATTCCCCTCCAGCGAGCACGCGACTCAGCATCCATCTGCACACCGCTATAAGCCTCCCTCCCATCCATCACTTCCTACCTCCGGTTTTCATCTTACCTCCCGTCCCTTTCTCCCTAACTTGTCTCCGGCGTAAGTGCGGATGGGATTCAGCAGTTTCTTAAGCACACAAGATGTCATTCACCTCGGATGGCAATCCATCTTCCGCCGTATCTGCAGAGAGCATGTGCAAAGACTTGGGCTGGCGGTGGGTGGCTGTGTGGGCGGATGGCAGTTAGCCATACATTGTGGACTACATGGTGTGCTTATGTGTCTTCGGCGAGCTTGGCAGGAGTTATGATAACCCATTTTTAGTTTTTACAGTGTTTAAAGGACCTATTATGCTTTTGTGCTTTTTCCCTTTCATTCAGTGTGTTAAATCGTTTTTTTTGTGCCTGTAAAAGGTCTGCAAAGTTACAAAGCCCAAAGTCCACGCCAAAGAGAGTTACTCTCTCTCCCCAGACACTCTGCTCCTGAACACCTTGATTGAAGTCCTGCCTTTTCTTCCGTAACGTGGTGATGTCACCAAGAAACACATTTGCATAATACCTGCCTAATGGCTAGCTTGGCACGCCCCCAAACAAAGCTAGTTAGAGCGGAGCTGGAGTGGAGTCGGAAGAGTTTGGTTCGATTGACCAATCACAACAGAGTGGGCCAGCTGACCAATCAGAGCAGACTGGACTTTTTCGGGACGTGGGAGGAGCTCAAACAGAGCGTCTCAGACAGAGGGTGAAAAAAGGTGCTGCAGCACAGCCGGTATGAGACAAATAAAGCGTTTTTTTGTGTTCTAGTAGAAACCTAAAATACAAGTATGAACCTGAAAATAAGCTTAATAGGTCCTCTTTAAGTGTTGCTTGGCCTCACCTAAGAAGTAACAGTGCTGGTTTTAACAGTTCTGGAGTTACGCTTACACCTGTAATAAACATACAGTGTTCTGTTTGTTGCTCATTCAAACTGCATTTCACCGGTTGTTCCTGAAGTCGTTCTGATCAGAAACACATGAGATCGGGCGGGATGTTGTTGCTCTCACTGAGCGGGTTGTGTTGTTGGCCTGTCCAGGCTGCTTTGTTGGGAGCCTGCCAGGGATGCTGCCGCCCAGCTGGTGGCTGCTTGCTGTTAGCGCTGCTGGATGAATCAAGTGGGAAAATTAAGCCTTTGATCGATTGTCTCACTGCGGACATTAGGAATACCTAAGACAGCCATGAGTCAGCGTGCTGCATGCGCCACCATCCTGTTTGCTTTTTCTCCTTCACTCACCTTTCCCGTCTCTCTCCTCTTGTCTCCCTTTCTTTGCTAAATGTCAACTTTTGGTGTCAGTCCCATAGAATCAAAGAGCAAAGGCTTCTTTCTAGTTTCTCCATTTTGTACTGACATTTTCAAGCTTCACAAGGAAAAATCCATCAAAGAAGAAAGAGATAACAATTTCTCCACGGATGGTTGCCTAAATAAATCACAATACAAAGCAGCTACACTTCTAGCTTTATGCATCTGTAGTTAGATACAATGCCCTCTTGTAAATGTCTTTTTTTTCTTCTTATCTGAATAACCAGGCTGTGCTTACTACCCCAGCATTTTCTTTTTCCAATCTCATTTTTGAAAAAAAGTGACACACATCTACTTTGGTTATTGTTGTCCTCATGTAAACAGCCCTGACGATCCCCGTCCCTGAGGTGGACGCAGGCGCAGAGACTCACAAAGAGCTGGATCATATCCAACTGCTGAATATAAACAACAGCAGCGGGTTTACTGATTAAAAATAATAACTCCTGCTAACAGGACAGACTACAATACTTCAAGCAATCCAGTGTGCTCTACTAAACTTTTCAGATAGCATTAGAAGACCGAAACATCTGCTTATGTCTGAGCTGCTTATCTGTCATTCTTAAGTAGTCCTGCTTCCTTTTCAAGCTATTATACTTATATTGTCTAACTCAGTGGTTCCCAACCTGGGGGTCCCGACACCCACTAGGGGTCGCCAAAGCTTCACGGGGGGTCGCGAGGCCTTCTTGATTTTAAGGGGTGTAAAGGCCCAGACACACCAACCCAACATCAAAGAACTAGCGGCGATGAAGGCCACCAGTTGTGTCGTCTCACGTCGCCTTTGTCTTGGCCAAAAAGTTGCACTTGAACACACCGCAAAGACTACAGCTGACGGCCAGTTAGCATGTACGTTCTGTGCCTGCGTGAGATGAAATAACTCTCCCTACCAGCAGGTGGCAGTAGTCTGTATTTGTCATTTTAAAAGGAAACCAGAAGACCGAGGACTTCAGATATACAAGCCGTTGTTATGATACGTACGTGAAACACAGCGGCCCATTTTCACACCACTGTCACTCACCACTTAGCTTCATTCCAGATGGCCATGTCGCTTTGAAAATATCCGTGTATTGGAATGATCAGATGAGATGAAGATGAAGATGTTTTTCCTCTTGACTTTACTCGTTGGCTTGCTTTCCTCACGTCTCGTGCACTGGTTCATTTAAGCCAAAGATCGTATATTGCTTCTATACTCTTTGTTTAAGCAGAGTGATTTCTTTCACCGACGGGCGCCGCTGCCGATTCAACATGTTGAATCAAATTCAGCATGCTGAATCGGCCGAAAAAACTCAGCCACGGACAGACTAAAGCCGACAGTGCGGGACACACCGCAAAAACAAGGCCGACGACTTGGTGTGTCAGGGCATAAAGACAACCTTTTTTAAAAAATATACAAGTTGGCCTATATCTCAGCATTTCATTCATTTCTATGAAAATTAAATAGTTATTTTTAAAGTTTGGATTATTATTTAAGATATAAACAGGATAAGGGCACGGTGAAGACCAAAACACAAGTTATATTCACAGAGCTGTTACTCTCTGCTAAACAGCCCCGTCCTGCATTAGAAAAGTACGCAGTTAAAACAACCAAAGAGCTAATAGAACCATACCAAGCGTCAGGGAGAAGAAAACACAGAATTTGTTGAAAAATAAGCCTATTAAGTATGTGCGAGTGTTAAAATCATAAAAAAAAAAAAATACATAATACAGGCAAAGAATTGTATTAAAAGTTCCTAAAAATAACAGGAAAACCGATCTCTGATGTTATATTCACAGGAAATAATAATAACTTCCTGCGGGAACCACCCCTCCTCTAACACTTAGAAATCACCACACAAATGATTTATAACAGACAGGGATTGTCTTCTGTGAAATTATTACACCCTCAGAAATATGCAAACTTAGCACATAAAGTTTTATCGAGGGCGCAGGCGGTGCTTACATTTAAATAATTAGCAAACTGACGTGCACCGACCACCGTTGTCACATCTAGAGCGCCGAGGACTGGGGTGAAAGTGGGAGAGAGTGCCCTCAGGCCCGGTGCAGGATCAGCACTTTCAACATGCAGCTGGTTGAGACCGCGGCACGCAGCAGCACAACAGACAGCAGTCATGAAACAAAGGGACGGATTTAATAAACCTTTACTGCCTCATTTCAGACGTCCCGGGGAATGTGTGCGTGCATGTGTTGTTTATCAGACAGGTGCATTGGCCTGGAAGTGCAGCTGTCATCTGAGGTGAATCTGTGTGAAATAAGTGAAGTGTGCCTCTACCCATCGAGGTGGGATTACAGAAGTGACATTACAGTGTAGTACGAGTCCATGTGGTTTGTGAGAGTCCGTTTAGTGTGGCTCTAAAAAGCTATTTTGTGCAGGTGTATTAATAAAAGATTGTAGTGAGTAAATATACAGTTTCTTTGTATGAAAAAGGGAGCAGTAATAATAATTAAAAAACACAATGTCTGACTAAAAAGGGGCCGAAGAGTTGTGGCTTGAATTAATCTTGGCATCCACCGAGCTGCTGCGGCACTATGTTGATTGCACTCTTTTGATAAAACTGTTGCAGCGTTTTGCTGCAGTTATCCTGTGAGTCCAGGACATACCAGCTGTATCTCAGCCTAGCTCACGGCCTCTACTGTTGTAGGTTGCCCATCCTCTTCCTTTTACATATCCTTTCAATGTAGCAATGTTGTGTGTTGTGTTATTTCACCAACACATACCAAGCAAATATGCCGAGATAATGAAACACTACACACTGTGTTGTTTTCCGTCTGGGCCGAAAGCATGCCTACTGTTTGTCTTTGTGTTGGGAAGAAGTAATTTAGCCTCTGGCAAGAAACGTGTTGTCAGGAGAAAAAACTAAATACATGGATAGCTTAGAGCACATGCAGGATTACACAAGCAAAAAAGAAAAAAAATAGAAAAGAAAGAGAGAAACTGAACTTTTCACACTGACAATAGGATCTGCTTGAGCATTTACCCTCTGATATTGTGGAAAAGGGTTTGACAACCTGTCATCCAGTACTATCCGACACCTATAATAACACTGACAGCAGGCTCCAGGAAGTTGTGCAGTCTAGGACTCTGGCAGTTTTTTGTTTTTGGAGCAAAGTAATCGAGACACCAGATTTGATGAAATCATCTGCAAAGCCGAAGTTAAATCTGTAGATGACAGTTACTCATTAGATTCCATACTGAACAGACACATTATTTAACTTTCAATATTGTAAATTATGCTGTTGATTAATGACTTAGGAGAGGGCACATGGATTTACCAAAACCAATTTCTGTGACTGAAATGAAGGCATCTTCTATGACAATCACAGAACTCAGCAGAACTGGGGCTTCAAGGGGACATACACCTGGGTATCTGGAGTGTCTACAAAATCACAAACTGAAATAAGACAACCCAGTCAGTTTTTGTGGGCTGCCTAGATCAGAAAACATGTGATTCAACGAGCCTTTCAGATTTGGCTCCCCTTCCTCACACCGGATCCGGTGCGAATTATCTGCGTTGCTGTTTCCCATTCCATGACCAACATATAACATTAGCAAGTGCATATCAGCTACATTAGCAACTTCATCATATCACAGTTGCTGGGCAATCTCAAGCCATATATTGTCCTTTATTTTGGTTGTTGAGGTAGTTTGTTGTACATTATTGGGTGAGATGGGGACGACCCATTGTTATTCCGAACACCAATAGTCCGAAAAATGTCCCATTGGACCGAAAAAAAGACCATTTGTCCGACAGTCCGTTACCCCGAAAACAAACGGTCATTGTTCCAAGGCCCCAAAAATTCACACTCATTGTGCAACAAACAGAAGCACATGGTTAATTATTATGCTGAATGACGGCGATCAGTTGGAACAAAGGATTTCATTGGTCAAGCATATATTCGAGCGGCAGAAATCCGCTGAAATCGAGGTCCATCCAAATATCTTTTCCCCCACAAAATCAGATTTTATAAATTCCCGTGCAAATTTTTCAGACGAAAATCCGTGCTTGGTGTGAAACAGCTTTAAAGCATGTAAACATCTATGTTCTAGTAGAAACCCAAAATACAAATATGAACCTAAAAATAAACATGATATGTCCCCTTTAAAAATATGAGCTTCCGATTTGTCTTCAGGATTAAACAAAAGCTGTAAGAAAACTCGTTAGACTTTTTAGATTTTAATGTTTGTTTGGGTCATTTTTTAAATATGCCATGTTTGTAGTACATGCCTTAAGCCCCCGCCCCTTTCCCTTCTGTCTGACTTGTCAATCACAGGCTGTATGTAATTCATGTCATTACCTTGTTTCCAGCTATTTTCTGTTGCCACAACTCACTCAAAAGTCAAGCGACTTGCGCATATACATACCATCTACATTAGGGCTGTCAAAATTGGCCAAAATTGATGTTTTAGTATTTGTTCTCAAGAAAACACATGGTTTCGAACTATTGAAATATCTATTCACCCCACCCCTTCGCTGAAAATGACAAACATCACCGACGATGTACTCAGCCAATCGCCTATTGCCGATATTTGTCCAATACCTAAATAAGGTGGCAGCTGGCTGGAGGGAGATCGCCAGGAGATCGCCTGAAACTCATTTCCTGTAAATATCACAATATTAAACGTGTTTTTTCTTTTTAAAAAATACAAACGTCGGGAAAATAGCAAGTAAGTGGTTATGTCTCCAGTCTGATCTCGAGCGCACAGCTGATAGGTAGGCTACGTGGCTTGTTTACATGCGAAACGTAACGCTTGCTGTTAGGACACGGTGTCGCTTTCTCCGCGGTGAGGTTCTCTGCCATCATTACGGTTGTTGAATTATTCCTTGTTCAGCTTGACCTAACGTTACATTTCATTTAAAATTAATGAAAGTGGCGATGTGTGACTCGCGTCATGCAGTGCATTCAGTATGTATGTGTGAGGCAGACAGCCACTGCTTTTATTCACAATCAAATATTAATTTTCATATTCAAATATCTGGGGTTTTTTCTACTATTTGAATATGTATTTGAATTTACAATATCCGTTGACAACCCTAACATACGTGCACACAAACACTTTTGTTGGTTGCAACAAGCATTCCACAATAACTGCTATGAGTTCTCTGCACCTTGTTTTTTCAGTTGGCATGCAGGACCATAAATTGTATAAGACTGATCTGCAGCCTCAAACGAACCTGAGTTTATTATACAATTCCCACTGAAAGACACCAACGCGTTAGAAAAACAACCCAAAGTTTACCACCCTGTCTACACATTTTAATTTTCTTCTTTCCTCTCCGACTGTACATACTATAATAAGGTGACTGCTCCTCCCCGCAGGTCAGAGTCACAGCTGCTCATATTCAGGGCTTATGACATTTATTCTTGCCCCCAAACCACATGCTAACACAGGCTTCATTCTCTACTCTTTTGTTTGTGGCCTTTTGTGTCTCTTATCGCACAGCACTGAGTATCCATTATCACAGGACTGATTGTGGCTCATTGTTTCTCTTAGTCATAGTAACATAAATGACTCTTGTTGAAAGCGATTCAGCCCGCTCATTTAACCGGCACACAATCATCCCCTTGTAATTATTGGCAGGACTGTTAAGAGAAACGGATGATGAGACTGATCAAATCAGTGACTGCAGAATAACATTTTACTTTATAGTCAAAAAGAACAAACGCCTCCGTTTTGTTTTCACATTATCTGTCAATATAAAAATTCAGACCACAGTTGATTTTTGTGTTATGTCATTCCATTATTTGTCAATCACGGTACACTTAAATTTACATTATTTACTTAGTTTTATTTATATGGTAGCACACAATTCAGTTCTTCTCCTGACACACATGCCACAAACACACTCGCATTAGATGGAAGACACTGTATGGTCAGTGCAGTATTGACATGTATGTTGCCTCTGTGATTGTTGTAAAGGATTCACTGTCAAACACACAGTGTTTGCTCCTTGATTCTCTGTTGCACCTTGATGTCCCCCAGGCTGTTAACACAATTGATTTTGATGACATTATAAGGTCACAGCAAACTGAATATTCTTGTGGTAGACGCTCAGTGTGACTAGAGTGCTCCAGAGATGACGTATTTTTGTAGGCCAACCAGGAAGTTAGAATTACTACATGTTTATTTCACAGTTTGTGAGTTGGTAGACACTCCAAAAACCCAGGTGTATGTCCCCTTAAAGCCTAGGTTCTGCTGAGTTCTGTGATCGTCATAGAAGATGGCTTCATTTCAGTCACAGAAATTGGTTTTGGTAAATCCATGTGCCCTCTCCTAAGTCATCAATCAACAGCATCATTTACAATATTGAAAGTTAAATAATGTGTCTGTTCAGTATGGAATCTAATGAGTAACTGTCATCTACAGATTTTACTTTGGCTTTACAGATGATTTCATCAAATCTGGTGTCTCGATTACTTTGCTCCAAAACAAAAAACTGCCATAGTCCTAGACTGTACTACTTCCTGGAGCCTGCTGTCAGTGTTATTATAGGTGTCGGATAGTACTGGATGACAGGTTGACGTTTTGTTCAGCAAGATAATCTTCACAAATTAACACCACTTTTATGAATTTTGAAGTGTGAATGCAATCGGCAGAAGTAAAAAGCTAACGTTAGGCTATAAACAAACTACACCACGGTTGCGTGTGTATCAGTATAAACAACCCAGCTGTAAAGGCGGACGAATCAGCATGATGACATTTAGTAGTTTAATTTAGCCACTTTTTAGCAACAGCCTTTTTTAAGACACATAAAGACTTCAAAATTCACAAGTGGGATATTTACATATTTGTATCTTAGAACAGAAAGTTAAAATCTCTTAAGCTTGTGTTAACCACAGACCTTATTTCAGGCATCTAACTAAAAACCCATTGACTTTGAGACGAGGGAACCGGAAGGGCTAACATGCTAACTCATTTCCAGATTTTAAGACTCATTCCTGCAGCACTATATAGTCTCAAACACAGGATGGATCTAGATACCTAAAATATGTTTTTACTCCCAGAATCATGTCTGTGATTATGCTGTAATTTCCATTTCTAGTTCAAATATCCATTGTCAGTTCAATACTATTTTGACTGTAAACAGGAAGACAATCCAGGCACTCCAAAATCTTAAAACAAGTGTCAACAAGGAAGGAAATATTAAAAAAGCCTTTATGATAGTGGCTAAATCATTTCACGTTTTCTGCAATAGATATCTTTTTCTTTTCTCTGTATAGGGTTCCCTGTTTTTCTTACAGCCTGTGTTAGAACCTATGGGTACCTATCTTTCATTTATGGTGTATATAAATAACTTTTTTTCTGTGTTATCTTATCTCATGCTATTTCGTTGTTTTCATTATTTTCAATGTGTTTCGTCTATCATGTTATTATACGAGTCATGTAATTGCCTCCCTTTGGTTGTTGACACTATAGAGAGGCGAAGTCCCTCCCCTTTCAGCAAAAGAACTAGCCAGACCGTTGCTGGTGTGAGTACATCCCAGTACGAAGCACTCAATAATTGTAGCTCACTACGTTTCGTATCGTAGCTCATCCTTCAACAGTTTTACAACAAACTGCGACTTTCTTGACTTGCAAAACTATCTTTTAAATTGACAAATATCGTATGTGTGTTTCGTGGCGCAATTCAAATGGGATCAAAAAAATATTTGTCCCTCTCCGTTGACTACCGTTAATATTTTTTCCAAAATAAGGTCCAATGGTGGTCCACTGGAAGAGGCGGGACTTTGCCTCTCTATATGTATAGGTGAGGCCCGTTTTGTCTGTTAAATGCGCTGGCGAAGACCTACAGTGGTCAAAACAGGTTGGCTTTTTTAATGATTTAGCCACTATAATAAAGGCTTTTTAATATTTCCTTCCTCGTTGCCACTTTAAGATTTTGAAATGCCTGGATTGCCTTCCTGTTTATCCTCCCAATACGTTTTTTGATCTACGGTTGAGTACACAGAGCAACCAGTTATCTCTCTCTTCACTTTTTTAACTGTTTTTGGGATAGGGGAAATACTACAAATACTGAAGTTACATCCAACAATTTAAACACACCACCTTTGTTAATTAATGTCACATACGTCACGATACTGTGTATGGAGGACCACAAGAGTCACTGAAATAGAAATAAAGCATTTAATTGATCAATAACTAATTGTAAAATAAAAATAGGCATTAATAAATCTGTTTCCATAACTGTGACCTATAGTATGAACAAGTAATTCAAATAAATTAATAAAACCAACTCTTTAACTGCAGCTGGTGTTAAAAAGAAGGAATAAAACAACAGTTTTATGCAGCGCTCAAAATGGGGCCGCAGGTACCCGTGAGAGGAGGAGATAGGGAGTGTGTTCATGTGCTCCCTTGCCTCAGGCTTGTTAAATTGGCAGATCGATGATGCTTTAAATCAATGTTCCAGCAACACCGCAAACCCCATGGAACCCATTAGTGGATTAAGATAGACCGCTGTCCCACACTGAGTCCTGTTCTGCCTGTAGGTCCTTTCCACTTGACAAATGGGAGGAAAAACTGTGAAATAAAACAAAGAGTAAAGGGCAAACAAGAGGGTGAGAATAAAAGCTGTTGCGGAGGAAAGGTTGACAGCAAAGGCCGAGGTCAGCGCTGCAAGTGAGGACACACCTGGTAGCTCTTGGTTCAGAGACTCAGGGAATAGTTATTGTTTTTCTCGCTCTACTGTCTATCAACATGGGGTCTCATATCTAATCACTTTATATGATTCCTTCCCAAGCACAGTCAGCCATGAATAACACGCTCTACATGCAAAGTAGTCCGTGTCTCAGCCACAAGAACTGAGTAGGAAGGGATGTGAGGGATGTAGGAGAGCAGATGAGACAGAGGGGGTGTGGAGAGAGGATGCCAGGGGAGTTGGTCTTTCTCTGATAGCGTTGTTTATGTGCCACTGTCTGTGGATCATTGATCCATTCGTCTTCATTACGTCTCCCTGTGAGAACTATTAACTGCTGCCACCCTCAGTTGGGGGCCTGCTATGTTGACATGCACTGCACGGTCTCTCTACCAGCCCACCAATGTCCCTGCCACCTCTCCTCTTGGATGTACAAGCTGACAGTTTTATACTGCTTGTGGGGAAAAAAGACAAAACAGAGGATTTAACAGAGGGATTTTTCAAATTGGCATTTACTGGATTTGTACAGGCATTAATTGTCTGACAAGGTGGGTTGTCGATGGAGGAACAGGTACAGGTAGATCTTACTACTGTAGACAACATGTGGTGTGTCACTGCCATCTTAACAGTACAGGTGTGGTTGGTTTCTATATGTTTCCACCATAGACTGTATATAAAGATGGTCGACGTGTCTCCAGTTACTCCCACTGTACAAAAGTGAAGCCAAAATATCTTGGATACAGGAACTGCCATCTTGAGATTTTGACGTTATTTGGAGCCAGAGTCTGCGCAGTAGTGATCGGGGGGCTGGAGCCGCGGTATCGAGGTCCCACCCACAAACCTGCCCGAGCCAATCACGAGCCGAGCGCGGCTGCAGCTTGCTAGCGTGAGCCACCTAGCTGCTACATTCGCACCACGGTAGCTGTTTGGCTAGAAAGACACAACAACTAACCATAAATATCTCTATAACTAAATTTATGATCAAATAGACACATGTTCTAGTACACAGACTCTTAACGGTTATGGAAAGTTAAAGTTACATCTCCTCTCTCGTATAATTCCCGAGCCTTCGGCTCTGCGACTACTTCCCTCAGAGCAGCTGTCAATCACAGCGTCAATCATGACGTCTCACACCCTTTTTATAGCATCAGATAACTAATTAAAACCAAACTTATCAGAAAAATAACTCTTGAACATTCATCAGCATAAGAACTACCTAAAATGGCATAAACCATCTTTGGGAAAAAAATATTTGACGTGTACTTTGACTTAGTTTGGCCCATGTCCTACCTGCTAACTTGGGGATTTATAACCTATACAGCAGCCAGCCACCACGGGGCGATCGAGATGTTTTAACTTCACTTTTGGGGAGCTGTCTTGTCGTTTATCTTTATATACAATATATGATTTCCACATGCCTTATGCTGCGTTCCAGACAACTTGGAAATCAAACATTTCTGACCTCCTACTAGAAAACGTACAATGGAACACCACTCTAAAAGTTCCTACTTGTAAACAGTTGTCTGACGTCACACAACAATGCAACGGCACATTGTAAATGGTAAACCATCAATGAAAAGGCAACGTAAAGTATATTTGCCTGTATTTAATTTAAATAATATACACTAAACCTGTTCTGCATGCAAATTGATGTCAAAATATGTTGCCATGTTATTAGGTAGCTGGTTATGGTAAACAATCTCTGAAAGTTATCTTCTCTGCACAAAATTTATTCAGGAAATATTAAAAATGCCCCCCAAAAAAGCCTTTCTGTTGGTCGCTGGCTTGAAGAGTTGTCTGCATGCCTGGTCCTTGAAAATTTAACATACACAATGAAAAAGAAATCAGCCAAATTTCATGAGGTTTGGAGTCCTATTCTTACTTTTTTGGAGAATTGGGAATTGTGAACTTGAAGATTATATATCCTTAGGGAATACCGATGTATAGTAACACTTGTGTCTACCATACAATGATACCTAGATGTCAGAAGTTGGAAATTTCAACTGGGAAAATTACAACCTCTGAGTTGTCTGGAACGCAGCATTATTCTGCAAGCTTTCTGGCCCATATAATGTACGTTGCATAACAATGAATCAAACATCCACCCACTCCTGCTCATGAGAAGCATGGTTACATCTTTGCAACAGAATTTAGCACAGTATATGAACTGTAAGCACAGTCAGGAAATAAATCCCCGTTGGTTTGTTAAAATGTGTAGACTGTTCGGGGATCCTCCGCTGAGTCCCTGCTTAATGCACTCATACTTGCAAATGTCCCCCAAGAGACTCCCTGCTCCAGTTCCTGCCTGAGCTGTTACTATTGTCTATGTGAAGCATGTTGTTTCCTAACTGCCTGAGCCCAGTGAGGCATCATGGGTCATCAGCAGCAGCTTGAACTTCACCCCACGACTCTAATCGCCTGCCAAGATCACTTTCACCTCGTTGTGTCAACTCATAGCTTCTCCCCACTTGTGAAATCTGACAAGTATGACTTGTACTTGCTGTGCAGTGTTATTTTTGAGTAAATATGAGATAAGCTGACTGATAACTGCTTGATCTTTCTCTGTCCTCTGTCTTTCTACTCCTCCTCTCCTTTCTATGTCTATTTACAGAATCAACCACAGATCTGGCCATCATCCTCATCGCTGTCTCATTTGAGCCAGAAGGAAAAGAAAGACAGAGCATGGTGTGGCGTGGCGGCCGCTGTTGCTATGTGTGAGGGAGTGCTGTGGCGTCAATGGAGACCGAAGGCTATCGTGACCTCCTGGAGACCAGCGATGGTCAGGGGGTAGGCCTGCTGGATGGAGGGGGCGAGGTGGGGGTGGAGGAGAGCTGGGGCACGCCCTACCCCCTGGGCTTCCAGGTGTCTTTGACCACCGTGCTGATGCTGGAGCTGGTGTTGGGCTTCAGCAGCAACCTGACGGTACTCGTGCTCTACTGCGCTCAGTCCAACCTGGTGGATTCAGTCAGCAACCTGGTCACAGTCAACCTCCACGTGCTGGACATACTGGTCTGTCTGCTGTGTCTGCCTCTGACCGTGGCTGTGATCCTGCTGCCGGGTAATGAGAGTGGAGTCGGCAGCCTGGCCACGCTGTGCTGCTTTCATGAGGCCTGTGTCACGTTCACCAGTGTGGCCACAGCAGTCAACGTGCTGGTGATCAGTCTGGACCGATACGACATCTCAGTGCGTCCAGCAAGTCGCCTGCTGACCCCCCGGCGTGCAGCACTGCTCCTGGCAGCAGTGTGGGCCGTGTCTCTGGCTGTCTTCTTCCTGCCCTTCCTCGAGGGGGATTTCTTCTCTACGACGGTCGAGGACATTGAGGATGAAGAACCAGGAGGGCAGAACAATGACTCTGAGCTCACCACTAGACTGACCCCCATTTTTCCCTCCATCTCTCCTTCCTCTTTACCCTCAACCCCTCCTTCCTCCCCTTCACACCACCTCACTCCAGTATGGCAGAACAGGACACTGCTGTGCGTAGGAGGGCAGGGGTATTACACAGGCATGGCTATGTATTACCACTTGTTACTCCAAGTGCCATGCTTCTTCATCGCCGTGGTGGTCATGTTGTTCACCTACTCCAGGATCCTGCAGGCCCTCAACATTCGCATAGGCTCCCACATGATGAGGGGCACGCGTGCCAAGGACTCCACCTGCAGGATACGCTGCAGGAGGCAGAAGAAGAAGGACCTGAGCCTGCCCACGGAGGTTGTGTCCTCCAACCAGAACCAGAACCTCTCCCATCCTCCTCTCATCCCCTCCCTCACCCCTACACCAACATCGCCCCCACCTCTCCCCTCCATGCCCCAGGTGATGTCTGACAGTGGAGCAACAGTCACCACTGTCAGCACCGCTGCCACCACCCCCATCGCCACCACGCCGGCCACACCTGCTTCCCCAACCCCAGCTTCAGCCTCAACGCAGACCCACGCCACCACACCGCTGCCCGCATCCACCATGGGCGTACAGGCCTCGGTTTCCGCCATCATCGCCTTGAGGCGGGCAGTGCGCAGGCACAGGGACCGTCGGGAACGTCAACGTCGCGTCCTAAAAATGTCCCTACTCATCATATCCACCTTCCTGGGATGCTGGGCCCCTCTGTCCGCAGTCAATGTCCTGATCCTGTGCATGGGTCCCAGCGACGGCCTGGTGCGGCTGCGCCTCTGCTTCTTGGCGATGGCTTACGGAACCACTATTTTTCATCCTCTGCTCTATGCTTTCACCAGGCAGAAGCTGCGCCGTGCCCTCAAAACACGTGTCAAGAAAAGGGTGGTGTCCCTTCTGCAGGTGGACCCGGCTCCCAGTGGGGGGACAGTTATTCATAACTCCTGGGTGGAGGGGGGAGGCCAGAGGAAGAACCGCAAGCCACGGGTGGAGGCCAGCGATGGCACTGATCGATGCCTCACAGAGGCAGTGAGGGAATGAGGCTGGTCTTCAGTGTGTTCGAGTGTATGTGTGTGTGTGAATTTGAAGAATTGTATGTATGTATTGCTAGAGATGGATCGTGTGTATATTCGTGCACGGGTGTGAGAAAAACCAGTTAGTTTACAAAGGTCAGGACAAATCCCATGACCGCTGGTTCCATGCAGATACAGCAGAGACAGGTGAGCTCTAATTAGAGCCTGCTTTCTGCTCTCCTTATACACTGGCCCTCATTAGTCCACTTTCTGACTGACAAGGTGGCCACTGTGTCACCATGACAACACTGGCCACGCATACACCATATAGCCATGGCTACTGAAAATACTAGTGTGCACCCCACTTGTAGGATAAGTGTTAGACAACAGCAAATGCATACATTACTACTCCTGCGTGCATTTTCAACTTGCATGTGCATGTACATATGCACACATGCACACACATGCACACACACACACACACACACACACACACACACTTAATGCACACTGATCTATATTTAGTCATTATCTGTGAAAGCACACCAATATCTACCTGCACAGATATTCTCAGTGAGAAAAATATTAATGGAAGTCTATATTTCTCTTTCTTTCCCTCATTTTTTCATGCCTTAATTGAGTTATTAATATATTCTCGTGGTGCTGAATGTCCTGCTGTATGTTTACAACAATGTATCTGAGTGAAAGTGTTTGCACATACTATATATGGTATAGCAAATTAATGGTGGGTAAATACTAGCGTTCAGAATAAAAGTTTACAGGCTCATATGAAACTACCAGGGAACTGCAAAAAAAAAAAACTGATTCCAATTTCATTTCCTGTAAGCACCATATTTCACAAGAATGTGTGCAAGTTAAAACTAAAAGGCATGACTTTATTTATTTTTTTCAAATAAACTTTAAAGGATAACTTCATTTTTCAACCTGGACCCTATTTTCCCATGTTTTTGTGTCTAAGTGACTAATGGGGACAACACTTTTTGAAATTGGTCCAGTATTGAGGGAGAACGCTGCAGCAGTCAGCCGCTAAACAAGCTGCGATGTAATCATTTGGGGCAACCAGGTACCGTCAGTTTACGTCCACTAAAAGTGCTTGTTTTTGCCACTGACAGGCTCAGATTGCGTTTTTCTTACCTTTTGCTTGATCCGTTCTGTTTGTTATTGTGTGTCTCGCTCAGAGAAGCCTCGCTCTGAAACCTTGCGTTGCATCCACATATTCAAAATCATCTAATCTAATCATCTCTTTTAGATAACACTAAGCTACGCTTTCTGTACTCCAACACAACAAACTCTGACAACACCGGTGTCTCGTGCCACTCTTACTCACATTTCCACCGTTGTCTTTTCTGGCAACAAGTCACATGACACAATAACAAACAGAAAGCAAAGATAAAAAATAATGTTTAATTTCTCTGTAGGGTCCTTTCCATAATGTTGTCAGACATTTATAATAACAATCTGAGCCTGTCATGACAAAAACAAGCACTTTTAGTGGACATAAACTGACGGTGCCAGGTTGCCCCAAAGGATTACATTACAGCTTGTTTAGTGGCTGGCGGCTGCAGCATTGGACAAATTTCAAAAATTGTTGTCCGCATTACTCACTTAGACATAAAAGCATGGGAAAATAGGGTCTGGGTTGAAAAGTACCAAAGTTACCCTGTAAGAGTAACGGTCATGATGACATAAGCGTGGGTGTGTGATTGCGTTCGTATGGTCGCATGGTGTGCATGTACGCATGTGTGTTTGCGCATGCGGTTGCGTAAATGAATGAATGAATGAATGAGCGCGTCCGTGATTATGTGCAATAAATCATGTAAAAAGCAATGACCCCAAGGATGTGAACAAAGAGAATGTGAACACAGAATTGTTGGCTTTCTATTTACGGTTTAGATTACTGGGGGAAGAGAGAAGAAAGGGGACTTAATCTTCTGATTAACAGAAAGAGGCCACTTGGCATAATATATAAAAGCAGAGTACTTGGAGCAATTGTAACTACACAGGACACTGTAACACTACTGAAATTGTATCACTTCAGTTTTAAAGTGGAAATCAAAGGGCAACATTTTGTGAAAACTGTCTGTAGTCACTGCAGGTAAACTAGCATCTTATACCGGAGAAATCCCAACGCGGGGCACATAAAACTACTGACACGGGACATCTCCTCGTGTTGGCTGTTTGTTGCTCTGGAGGGCAGAGTCACTGCTTTTGGACAGTACTTTGAATGACTGCGGAGGCAGAAAGGCCTCCGGACTGAGTCCTGGACATGTTACACTATATCTGTGTCTCTCTTTCTCCTCAGGGCTTCATGTCTCATTTCTCAACGTGCTGGACATAAAACAATAAACCAGCCCTCAATCAGCTGTTGTATAATGGGTGTTACAGTAGGTAAAGATTTATGTCAGTAAGTAGATAGAGTACACTTTAAACTTTATAATGGGCTCTTGGAGATCGTCTTTGGGATCTTGGCTATCTCCTTCATCCTCACCCCTTTTACACTATTTGTGAGCCAGACAGAAGACAATAATTCTTGTGTATTCATGTACATTTTTCAGGGATGTAAATATTGAAGTGTCTGTTTTAGGTTTTAGTCAAAGAAAATTGTTTTTCTTTTTTGGTCACAATCATCTGCCGGACAGAAAATCAGCCATTGTGATAAAAAAAACTCTGAGTGAGCGAGTTGGAAAGCTACTGTAAAGAGAAGATACATGTAAGTGTATTTGTGTTAATACTGTATGTGTGTACACTGTACTGTACATTTATGACCACGTGTATAGAGAACTATTAGTATTGTATAAGATTTATATTATGTGTTATTGTATAGAACAGAACAGAATCTGTATTAAAAAGATGGTCTATCTAACAATTGATCCATCTCAGTGTCAGTTCATACACACTTTTTGTTCAGTGTATTGGTTGTTGTCGATTTTCTAATATTGATATTTTATTTATAAGTAAATTTAATTATACAGGAAAATGTATTTTAGACACTGGAAAGAAAAAAATATGTACATGGGTGTCTTCTTTTTCATGAGCTTTTAGACACGTAACAGAATGGAAACGAAAAAGAAAAGTAATACAGAGGAAGAAATTATGTAGATTTTGAAGAAATTGCTTTTTTTCAATATACACAACCTGGAAGATTTCCCTAACATGTAATAATTACAGACTTAAAGGCCCTGACACACCAAGCCGACGGTCGGCCGTCGGACAGTTTAGGGCCGTCAGTGAGCGTCCGTCTGCCTACTTTTTTCAGTGTGTCCCGCACCGTCGGCTCTAGTCTGCCCATGTCGGAGGTTTTTCAGCCGATTCAGCATGTTGAATCGGCGGCGGTGCCCGTCGGTGAGAGAAATCACTCTGATTGGCTGTTCAGCTTAAACAAATCAGTGCACGAGAAGACAAACGGACTTGAGGAAAGCCAAGAGGAAAAACACAGAAGTCTCTTCTCATTTTTCTACTTCATCTCATCTGATCATTTCAATATACAGATATTTTCACAGCGACATCGCCATCTGGAATGAAGCTAAGACAAAGGCGACGGCCAAGACAAAGGCGACGTGACGCGACGTAACAGTCTGCTTTCATCACCGCTAGTTCGTTGATGTTGGGTTGATGTGTCTGGGCCTTAAAGGTACAATATGTAGGATTTGGCGGCATCTAGCGGCATGGTTGCAGATTGCAACCAACTGAGTACCCCTCTCCTCACTTCTCCCTTTCCAAGACTGCGGTAACGTGAGCCGCTGAGTGCAAAACCGTGGTAACGCCATTCGCCTTGCTCCTTACCATAATAACACTACTTTAGGAGCAACAGAAGTCAGACGACGGCTGGCAGTACCACGGTTTTGCACTCTGCGGCTCACATTACCTCAGTTTAACAAGTGTGTTGGAGAACTACGGTGAATTTCAGGTAACGTAAAAACGTGAAAGGTTCTCTCTAGAGTCCGTGTTTGGTTTGTCCGTTCTGGGCTACTGTAGAAACATGGCAGAGCAACATGGCGGACTCCTTGAAGAGGACCGGCTCCCTATGTAGATATGAAGGGCTGATTCTAAGCTAACTAAAACATGATTCTTAGTTTCAGGTGATTATACACTAATGAAACATAGTTATGAATATTATATTCTATTTCTGCTAATAGATCCCCCGAAATGTTACTCACTGTTCCTTTAAGAATTTACAAGAATCCAATCTACAAATGGAAAAATGAAATATGACAATTTTGTTACTATACTATATTATAAGTAAGAGACCTTTTAAATAAAAAGTTTTGTTATTGGGCTTCCATCACAAATGCAGCTGTATTTCTACATTCTTATTGCTTGAATTCATCCTGCTCAGTGTTACCTCAGAAGTCCTCCTTTCCCTCTTCCTCTGGACCTAACTGTCCGAATCTGTCACTCCTTTTTCCAGCCGCCCCTCCCTTTCTACATCTCCTGCTTCCACTCCCCGTCTCTCTGATCCCTAAATTTAGAAACTCCGTCCCAGATACTTGCAGTATTTAGTGCTGACTGTAGTGAACCCTCGCTGTGATGTGACAACTGTGCTAATCACCAGTACTAATGAAGATGAAACTTGTTAGTCAGGTAAGCATCTGTCGAGGCAGCTCAATCTCTTGATGTTGACACTTCATTCTTTTATTTTACCAGAACAAATCTGTCTGCTCATGTGGCGTGTGTGTGTGTTTGTTGCCTTACTTATTTATGCAGTGAGTCAACACCATGGATTCCTCCATTCTGCTTGATAATCTCATCAGTTCCCTCCTCTTTCACACCCTCATTTCCTCCCTTGGTTCTCCCTCCTCTTTATTCCGTCCGTCTGCATCTCTCTCATCTCTTATCCACACTCAGGCCTTCCAGAACAAAGCGGGGAACAGCTGCAGTGTCGGTGAAGGAAGGAAAGTCACCTTGGGGGATGACAGAGGAACAAAAAACGTGAGAGAGAGAGAGAGAGAGAGAGGGAGAATGAGAGGCAGTATTGAGGGGAGATTAGGGGGGAAAGAGAGAAGAGAACGGAGGCATAGAAGCTGGCATCGGGACATCATATGACTAATAAAGGGACAGCACTGCATCACTGCAGAGCCCCATAGAGAAAAGAGAAAAACAAAGTGCAGGATGATAAGATAGCAAGCTTTACTGTTTTCTACCACTGTTAAAGACTTACAATATTGCTCCTGCCCATCATTCTGTGAAAATGTCCTCACGTTGTTGTCCAAAAAACCCACAGGATAGCCAACAACAAAGTATTTATAGTCTTCCCCTTCTTTTGTTATTTATGGCAACACATTCAACAAGTAGTGAGACTGAGCTCAATAATGGATGGGAATAAACAACACTAGAGTGGCAGAGCTTTGATAGGACTCTGTTCCATTCTTGCAGAGGCCTTCTAATTTGACGAATATCTAATAGATTTTAATAGGCTATTATCTATAGGGCTGTCAAAGTTAACGCAATAATAACGCTTAATTCATTTTAACGCCACTAATTTCTTTAACGCATTAACACAACTTGCGACTTTTAGGTTGTAGCGGGCTCAGTTTTAAAGCTAGAGTGAAGATACTGGCATCATAGGGAATCCATTGGTACCATGTCAAACTAGCTTGTCACGAAGGAGGCTAAATAACGCTCCAAAGTTAGGCAAAATTTTGGCGAGGAAGAACTGGCATGGTCAAAGGGGTCCCTTGACCTCTGACCTCAAGATATGTGAATGAAAATGGGTTCTTTGGGTACCCACGAGTCTCCCTTTTACAGACACGCCCACTTTATGATAATCATATGCAGTTAAACAGATAAAAAATGTGTGATTAGTAACTAGGGACAATCATGCGATTAATCGCAATGAAATATTTTAATCATTGACAGCCCTGCTATTATCTGATGCTGAGATGTTTAGTTGATACAGTTCTGATGTTTCTAAAGGGCACTCAACGTATGGTGAAATGTGATTGTTCAAAACACAACTAACAAAGATATGAGAAAATGTAAATGTAAAATGTAAAACTACATGTAAAACTAGTTCAACATACTGTAAGTAGGATATGTGGGGCGGGTGGCTGTGCTCAGAGGTAGAGCAGGTCGTCCAGCAATCTGAAGGTCAGTCGATCGATCCCCAGCTCCTCCAGTCTACATGTCGAAGTAAGTATTTACATGTAGATTAGATCCTGATGGGCAGGTTGGCTCCTTGTATGGCAGTCTCTCCTGTATGAACGTGTGTGTCAGTGGGTGAATGCTGACATGTAGTGTAAAGTACTTTGAGTGGTCGGAAGACTAGAAAGGCGCTATATAAATGCAAGTCCATTTACCATTTAGATATGCCAAATAGGCCTATATGGAACACTGCATATGCTACCATGTAAATAATGGTAATCTACAAAATGTGTTAAATGTATCCATTTCTATCAAGTAAATGTTAAGCGATAAAACAGTGTGTTTGATATACATTCAACCTCACTCCACAAAAATTTATTTAATTGCAAATCTCCTTAGCTCTGATTGGTTGAGACAGAGATTGGGAAGTGCGTCACAACTATGGTAAGATGAAAACAGGAAGCGGGACTAAAAGTAAACAAAAAGGAAAAGTTTATTAACATTATGCATTTAACAAACCTGGTGGGTTTTATCATTAAAGTGGCAGTAGGCAGTTCATTTTTGGCATCATTGGGCAAAAATTCCATAATAACCTTTCAGCATATTTTAATTCAAGTGTTCTGAGTAGTGATGTGTCGGTCGCGAACGAGCCGGCTCTTTTAAGTGAACAATGGGAGCCGGCTCCCGTCCGAGAGACTCTTTTTTTTTTAATTAGTTCAAGGCAGAATGATAGCATGATCTCCTCCGCGCCACGGGCACTCCATGCACTGACTGTGACTGAATGTTGTGTTATTGATATCTGTGCGAACAATCAGGTGATGACAGACAAGGATCATACCATCAAGCAGGGAGGGGCGGGGCTGCGTGGTGCGCTGACGGTCCACAGGTACAGAGCAGGAGGTGAGTGAGTGAGTTGAGTGACAGTCGGAAACGAAGCAGCATGTAAAATTACGGTATTCTGGAAATTATAAAGTTTAGTATAATTATATTGAATAATTTAAGTGATATATGTGCACACATACTCATCATAGGTCAAAACTGTGCTAAATTTGGCTGATTTATAAAAGGCAGAAGTGGTAAAACGAAGAGCCGTTTGGGAGCCGAAAGAGCCGGCATTTCTTGGTGAAATGAGCCAAATGACCTGGCTCACTAAAAAGAGACGGAATTAACATCACTAGTTCTGAGAGAAAACTAGACTTTCACATACTCATGGCTCTATTTTAAACATGTGCAAGGTACAGTGAGTAGGGTGGCCATGCAACTGCCATTTATAAACATACCTTGTTAACTGATACCAATGCCAATATCAACAATGTCTGTCAATTGCATGATAATCATGCATACCCGCTATTCAAATTGACATTTTTATTTTAAACAAATGTGGAAATGAAAATGAGTGATGGCCTATTAGTGCCACTGCAATGCATAAACATACCTGTTAATAAATAATAATAATTTTAAAAAATAAATAAATAAATAAAAAATAAGAAGAAGAAAATTTCGCGACCCCCCCTGCAGTACCTCCGCGGACCCCCTAGGGGTCGCGAACCCCCCCGTTGAAGACCTCTGCTTTAGAACGTCTAGCCCGTGACGGGAGACTTTGACCAATCACAGGTCATTTCATTGAGAGAGAGCGTTCCAATTGGCTGTTCTCCGGTCATGTGACCAGAACTTGGCGTTCCTTCACCAGATTTCACAATGGTGGCCGCGTCACAAATCTTCTCATTTTACAGCTAAACAGTGTACTACAAGATTATTCTGAAAACATAAGGGGAGAGAAATAGGCATTAACATAACTTAATATTTTTTTTTTAATCATATTTTCTCCAATCTCGCTACTACTTCAGCTTTAATCCAGTGATATGTTCAGAGGACTGAGGTCCACTGTGAGTAAAAGAGCAACTGGAGTTTTATGATCACCAACGGCGCCATCTTGTGTCCAACCGTTATAGCCAGAGCAGCTTTAGCTGAACACGGCTAGCTACATGTAGCTAGGAGGAGTTTGTATTTCTCCGCTGGCGTTGATGCTTAGTTGCCGATATGTTTGGTTTTCTCTTTGGTATCGCTTCGGGAGGAAACACATGCAACGGTAGACAGATAATAGCGGTATGTACATAATTTCAGAGGTATCCAGCTAGATATAAATCGGGTGGTACTTGTTGCATTACAGACTCGCCGAAATAGCTCAGTTGGGAGAGCGTTAGACTGAAGATCTAAAGGTCCCTGGTTCGATCCCGGGTTTCGGCAGTGGGTGTGGATCCATTTTTTTCCCCAAAGTGAAGAGACACCATTTTAGAAACAAGGTAGGCATGTACCTTTTGCTAATTAACCATCGATGCTATCCAGCAAAGCATACTTACTATACTATACTCATATTTAACAGTCTCTTCTGCACTATATTCACTTTTTTAATAGTCGTGTATCACAACTGTTACCCTGCACTATATTCAGTTTTAAAAGTTTTTCTTCATCTCTTTGTATTTTTATATATCTGGTGTATTTTTTTGTACTTTGTACTTTGCACTACTAACTTTTTTACAACCTTTTTACTAACATGTTTTTGCACTATGGAACTGTGATGCTGGAAACTTGAATTTCCATCTGGATCAATAAAGTTACTATCTATCTATCTATCTATCTATCTACTTTGAAAAAGAATACGAAATGACACTGATACTAGGTTAATTACTCTTTCTGTGGACTTGATGGTGAAACAACCACACACTTGTGTTGGAGCTGTCCTTATACTGTTCTTTTTTGGAAAGAATTTGCCCAATAATACTCACTGTAGCCTGTCTCTTAATTTTTCATTAGATAGATAGTAACTTTATTGATCCCGAGGGAATTTCAAGTTTCCAGCATCACAGTTCCATAGTGCAAAACATGTTAGTAAAAAGGCAGTAAAAAAGTGAGTAGTGCAAAGTACAAAGTACAAAAAAAATATACCAGATATAAAAATACAAGGAGATGAAGAAAACTGTTAAAACTGAATATAGTGCAGGGTAACAGCTGTGATACACGACTATTAAAAAAGTGAATTTAGTGCAGAAGAGACTGTTAAAAATGAGTATAGTGCAGAAGAGACTGTTAAAAATGAATATAGTGCAGAAGAGACTGTTAAAAATGAATATAGTGCAGAAGAGACTGTTAAAAATGAGTATAGTGCAGGGTAACTCCAGTAGCTTAGTCTATGAAAGTGCACTGTGTGCATTATTATATGTCCTGAAGAAATGACACTGATACTAGGTTAATTGCTCTTTCTGTGGACTTGATGTTGAAACAACCACACACTTGTGTTGGAGCTGTCCTTATACTGTTCTTTTTTGGAAAGAATTTGCCCAATATACTCACTGTATCATTTCTCTTCATTTTTCATTACTATACAAAGATGTGCGGTTTGTTTTTTATAATGTCTGCAGCTCAGAACAAAAACAGTATTATACTATAAATCTCTAATTTCACAATCAATTCAATTCAATTCAAACTTTATTGCAGACTCAAGGTCCAGATAAGAAAAAAGAAAAAACAACAACAATACATTACATATAATACATTACAATACAGGAAGCACTATAGTCATGATTAAAAGATATTAAAAATATAAATATAAATATAAATATATACATACATCAATGCCTTACATATAAAGAACTATACCAGTGCCTCCACAGCTGTGATTGGTACCGTGTAGTGCTAAATCTGATGTTAGACAACTGCAAGATTATGTCATTCTCAGAGTGATTAAGCCGGCATATCAATTTGTACATGAGATTTCTTAATTCAGTTTGAAAAGTATTTATGTCTGCAGACACAAACATTTCACTTGCATCTTGGTCTTTTTAGTAATATTCTCATTGCATCATTATATGCGACCTGAAGTCTCTGTAAGCTAGCTTCTTTATAGTTTGACCACAAATGGGCTGTATACAGTGGTGTACAATATGCTCTGAATCACGCAAATGTAAATTCTCTGACATAAAACCTTTATTTAAAGTTTTTGCAAATGAAATGCAACAATACATACAAATTATTCAGCACTCTACAAACCCCAAAGCCTAAAAGACTTTTGATATATGTAAATTTTATAATTGTCTGAACTGGAACAGGGAGAACTATAATATAATTTGTGTTACCCCTTAACCCCTGGTATACTGTATGTTGTATGTCTATTGCTTGTTACTGTATTGCATTAAAGGGTTTTAAAAAAAACATTGCTAAATAGCACACCTAATAGAAATACGTTAATCACCTTCAAAACTGACCTACTAGGTGTAAAAAAAACATGTTAAAATACTAGAAGCATATTCAAGTTTCACAAAGGTTTTAAAATGATGGTTTTTGCATCATATTGTAGGGTTTTGCATGCAAAAAAATGTATCCGTGAAGTAACAAAGCAAACAAAACGATTACAGAAATAGTGGAATAAAAAGTACTGCATTTCCCTCTGAAACTTAGTTGAGTAGAAGTATTGTTATAATACAGGAAATACTCAAGTAATGTAAAAGTACCTCATGCATGTACTTAAATACTCTAATTTAGCAGTGTATAACAGTTGGCTTGATACTACAATTATAAGGCATTAAGCCATTTATACCAGGCATGGATGTATGTCAGGCTTGTCAGCTATATACCATTTACAGTATACAGTAAGTGCTTAGAAAACCAGTTCACAATCATTTTCACCAGGGGGCGATGTTGTCCAATAAATCATTGAACTGGAGAGCTTCTTGAAAGTTTAAAAACAAGTACAGTATGCAGTTCATCTCAGGGCAGGGTATCCATGTCCTCAATATACAAATAAATACAAAAACACAAAATTTCTGTCATTGAGATAGGGTGGTGGAGTAATTACACAAGAAAAATATGCTAAAGAAATACAGTTTAAGAGTTCATTCGTGAGTTTAATTCCTGGAGCTATTTTTTTTTACTGGTATATGTTGAAATTAAAACATATATGGAACATCATATGATTGTAATTCAAGAGGGGACTGTGGCATCATGTGTTTTATGATGTTCTGTATGTATTTTATTGTTGAGTTTCTAGTATTTTAAAGGCCCATCTAGGGCCAGGCATTGCAAATTACCTTAGGCTACAAATGCTGTGGTATGTGGCATTGCTTCATGCTATACTTCTCCCTACGCAAATACATGTATACATTCAATAAATAAATCATTTGTCTGCTACATACATTATAGTGTTTTTTGACAAGTTTACTTGTATAGCACCTTTCAACATCAAGACAATTAAAATTCCTTTACATAAGACATAGATATAAATATAGTATTAGGGATATCGAGAACCGATTCGATACCAGTGTCTAATTAATAAGCTGTATGCCTGGGATCATTCTTTTATGTGTAAGGTAACATTAGACTTGACTTAAACATTGCTTTCCTAACTTTGTAAAACAAAATGTAACTAATAAATATATGGATAACATAACATAAATTTTGTGAACTGTTATTTATTATTAAAATGCTAAATCGTACACTAACAACTTGGCAAAAAATCTTCAAAATGAACAGGAGTTACAACCTAGTAAACCGTTGCAGCAACAAATTGGTCAAAACTTAAACAGGAATTAAAATTCCAGTACATAATAAATATAGCATATAAACATAGAATTGAATTTAATCGATCGACCCCATTGTCACCGATATCCGATCCAGCTATTTGGGTCAGTATCAGCCCGATATTCGATCCGGTATCGGTATCGGTGCATCCCTATAATAGTATCAGTACTATAGATCTCTCAGCAGTTTCCAGACATTAGTCATCTTGCTCCTATTCAACCTGAGAGAGAGATGTAATCACAGATCTGTCAATTAAATCAACTAATCGAAAATCGTATGAGTGTTAGTCGACTAAGAATTTCTTTGGTCGAGGACAGCCCTAATGAAGAGTATTAAGTAGCAAATGCTAAGTACAGTATAGGGGGAACAACTACTTCGACCAGTCAAATTGTTGCACTTGCACACAGGTGGAATATCTTGTAGCATATACGTTATCTGGCATGGTATTAATTCACCATTTACCTTGTAAACAATTATTTATTCTGTGATAACTTTCCAGAGCTGTACAATCCCGCCTCTAAAGACTAGAAATCCCCAAGCTGTGTCTCAGTGTTACACAAGCCTTCAAACTCGATGCCCTGTTTTGGCCTATGTTTCATCTTCTGCTCTGTAGTGACTTGCCACACGCCAACGCAGCCCTGTTGTCCCATCACCTTGTTATTGTTTTAAAGGCAACCTCATCCTGACAGTTTTATGGAAACAGCGACTCACACGACTGTCATGTGACCTCAGTGTGACGTCATAGTGTGAATAACCTGCAAAGGTTGAATGCCGGGATTCACCGCCACTCACTACTACTCAGGAATCCTTTTGGATAAGTAGCAACACGTTTTTGAAGTTTACTAGACTTTTATCTATTGTTTGGACAATTTCTGGTCCTGGGTTTTTCAAAATTGATTTATACTGTATGAAAATAGTTCCAGTGTGTGTGTGTGTGACTGTATACAGAGCTCAAATGAAGGCAAACACATTTGTTAATAGCTTCACAATACCAAAGACGAAACTATAGCTTGCCGTCATATCCCTCAATTCACACATATTTCATATAGAGTGTTACAGGAATGAGTCCTAAAACCCGGATAATGAGTTAGCACTTTAGCACTTCTAGGTTCCCTCGCCTGAAATAAGGTCCGTGGTTAACACAAGCTAAAGAGATTTTAACGTTTTGTTCTACAATGTAAAATACGTCAGTAAATATTCCACTCATGAATTTTGAAGCATTTGCGTGTCTTTAAAAAGGCAGTTGCTAATGAGTGGCTAAATGAGACTATTAAACGTCATCACGCCGACTCGTCTGTCTTTACAGCCTCGTTGTTTATACTCGCGTTCATGCGACCGTGGTGTAGTTCGTTTATGGCCTAACGTTAGCTTTTTACTTCTGGCGATTGTATTTACACTTCAAAAATCATAAAAGCGGTGTTCATTTGTGGATATTATTTTACGGAACAAAACGTGTAAGTATCATAAACGTATTTGCCACAGAGTTTATTTCTGCAATAATCCAAAACCTGTTTGAAAAATCCCATTGGCTTTTTGTCGAGGGAACCCGTGCGAAAAACACGTCATCCTCACACCACTCTATTATACATTCCTCGTCAGCAGCAACCTGACACTCCTCCTCTTTACTCTCTCTCTCTCTCTCACTCTCTCTCTCTCTCTCTCTCATTACTTCCTTACACAAGTGTTGATCATTTGTCTACCTTACTCCAACACATATTCAATCACAAACATTTGTTTCAGTGGAAATGCTCTTCCAGGACCTTCTCACTCTCTTATACTGCCTTTTCTCCATCTACCACATGTGTCTGTCTGTGCATTTCAACCTTTGTACACAGTAAATTTTATCTAGCCTCTCTCTGTCTATTCAACATCACTTCTCTTTCGGTATTTCAATTCTTCCCAGACCTGTTTCTTTGCCTGTGACAGTCATCCAGTGAAGATACCACTCCTTAGTTTATTTATACACACCTTTCACAGGGAAGACTGAACCTGGTGCACTCCAAACATGACACGTGACGTGTTTACTTTGTGTGTGTGGTTCAGGCTCAAGTTACTTTTTTTGTATGCGGTGGTAGATTTGTTTTGAAAGAAGAGGTATCCATCGAACTTATCTTTGATTTGCAGAGATTGTTTACATCTGTTATTCTATATTTAACACTATTTACAGGATTTTTTTTCTCAAAAGATAAAAAAATTAAGCAACCCTCATAAACAAGATTATGTTTCTTTGTGTAGTTTTTTTCCCTGAAAACTGTGTAATTCATAACGCAACACAATTATTATGTATCCGAAAACATGTTGAAGTAGTGTGCTGTAAAAATGTAATGTTCTCTGTTTTATGCATATTGATTGTTGACTAGCATATCACGTTAAGTGTTAATAATTTGCTAACACGCACACGTTCAGCAGAAAAAGGATACAGAAGAAGTTAAAGGACTAGATTATCTGTACAAAACAGTTTTGCCATTAGTCAAAGTATAACTCCTCACATGTAACTGTAGTGTTATTATGTAACAGACTGTGACCATGGTACAAGGCAGGCAGTGGTTGTGAAAGTCTGGCAGTAATCCCAAACCATGATGTTCTTTAACAACCCAGCAACACGTGAAAAAGATGCAGGTTTTGTGGTACTGTAACCCATAATTATTTGATTGTTGCATGGGTAGTTGAGGATAAAGTCATGTGATCCTGGTAACTGTATCATCTGGATTTAGTGGCAAAGTTGTCTTACAAATCCTTTGTGAGTTTAATGGCACAGTGGTTGGATTTATGATTCAGATACAACTCGCCAGTTTCACATCATTTTGACTCTTTGTGGTCAGCGAGAGATTTAACATACTTTTTGCAATTTTGTGTCTGTATATTTGGGTGTGTAAAATAATGAAAAAAATGATAGTGATTGTCGTTCTCTACTAAGGTTTTTAATCTATTGTCTTATAAAGCTCAAATTTTAGGCCAGTTGAAAGTCACAGCTTTACATATAGATGGGTTTCTGTGCAACGTCATCACAGAGGTGCGCGCGCAACTAGGGGGCAGAAAGCACGGCATGTCAAGGAGTTGTTGTGCAGTAAACTGCACCAACCGCAGAAAAGGTGGATTGAAAATGTTTAATATTCCGAGGGGATCACATGCCTTTGCTAAAAACAGAAGGAGATGATGGATCCAGGCCTGCTGGACAAGAGCATTCTAGTCACGCAGCGCTAGCAAAGCAGCTGGTGGTCATGGCGAGCTGTCATGCTCCACAGATCGATAAAAATTATCTGATCAACAACATGGTGATCGACCCACACTCTAAGAAAATATGTATATATATTTAGCGAATATGTCTTAAAACTGTGAAGTGGAAGCTCACTCTGGTATGCTGTAACGTGACATTTTGAAGAGAAGACGTCTGGAAGTCTACCGGGGCAGCCGCTCCTTCTCCCCCACAGTCACAAAAACATGTCACAATGTGACTGGTTGTACTAATATCAAGACCAAAATCAAAGTCTCCAGTTTTATATTACAGTTATACCTGTTGAGGAATCGCTCAAATAAACAGACCCTGGTCCCCCAAGTCAAATCACACTTATGTCTGATCTAACGTTACCCATTTCATAACAGGTGATAACAATAAACAAATCTCATACTAATACGTCAGATGATAATTGTATCTGGTATACCCAGTACTGTTTGTATACGAGAAACCCATCTATTCACGGATACACATTTTTTTAAACATATATATGTGTCTGAATAACTTGTAGAATGGGGCTGTGTCCAAAATCACTACTGATTTACTAAAAAAACTACAAAAAAGTGGTTTCCGATGGGTGTAAACTACTTCCCACTAACATCCCACAATGCAATGCTCCACATTTTATGGCCTACTAAATAGTAGGGTGGTATGGGTATTGGAACGCACGGTATGTGGCCCAGTAAACAGTGGCAATGAGCCAGCCTGCAACTGGAACACCTGAATTGAATCTAGGTTATTGTTAATTTATTGGTGCCTTCAAATGAAACTTGTGAGCTTGTGTTTACAAAATGGGAAGTCGTGAACACATATGCTTGGCGTTCAAGTGGTTAAGTCGTGAGAACACCGCTGCTAAGCGACGGCAATATTAACGTTACTGTCGGCGTCTAGAAGCCACAGAACTCTGAACTTTCAGAAACTTACGAGGTTGTGAATACCAGAGGGAGGCGTTCATATGGACTCTTCTCGTGAACACGGTAAACACGACCCCATTTAAAGGCACCAAATGTTAATGTAAAGGCCTATTGTGTTCACTTGTTTCAGCCGTTGAGTGCTCTGTTTGTCCAGTGTTGTGATTAATGCACGAGAAGACTTGGATGTTGTAGACTCAGTCAGCAGTTATGTTGAGTTTGTACGTCAGCACTGCAGAGGGAGAACAGGATGAGCCCTTTTGTTTCGCTGCACAGATACTCACAACAGGCCCACTTCCTGTATTTACCCAGCCCCCTCCCAAGTGCACTTCCTCTTTTCAGACCTCAGATTGCACTTCTGTAGCCTTTAGTGTGCTGCCCTAAAGAAGTCACGTTTCCATTGAACTCGGGTAGGATTCAGGTTGACTGGCACCCCAGAGTAGTTCATGAATTGAAGTCAGAGAAAGTGAGAGACAGGCACACACAAAAAGAACCAAAGACAGATATTGTTGCTTTCAAATGTGCTGTCATCAAACGCAGACTGTGGTCTCTCTGTTAGTTACACCTGATCCCCTGGTGTCAGGAAAGAATAAGGCCTCTCTGCCTGTCCCAGACAGCTAAAGTTACTCACATTTCTGCATTCAACAGCTCCGCTCCATTCTTCTTTGTGTTATTACTGAGTCATTTGAGAAGCCGTTCCCCATTGTTGTTTGTAGAATATTTGAAGCATTAAAATATAAATATATACAAATTCAAATATTTAATCGCAATTAATTGCATGATTGTACATAGTTGATCACGATTAATCGCAAATTAAAGGGAGTTTGTTAAGTATTTAATACTCTTATCAACATGGGAGTGGGCAAATATGCTTGCTTTGTGCAAATGTATATATTTATTATTGGAAATCAATTAACAACACAAAACAATGACAAATATTGTCCAGAAACCCTCACAGGTACTGCATTTAGCATAAAAAATATGTTTTAATCTTCCCTCCATCTTGGAAAAACATGTAGCTTAGACTGATCAGACAAGTTATATCAGAAGGACTTGTACTTGTGTGGTTTGGCATGCTTCTTTTCTTTGCCAATGTCCTCATGCCAATGTTAATAAGGAGATTTTTTTTCTAATTATCAAGAATGTTTAACCTTTCATGCTTTAGTAGTCAGACACAAGTGTAAAGTTTGAGTAATTATTGCCATTACCTGGTATATAAAGTCACACCAACAGGTAAAGAGTTTGACCCTCAAATTGAAATCCTTACTTCAGGAATTTAGTCAGAGTCATAGTTTGTTTTTTCTTGATTTGCATCAGGCAGTTTTCCTGGGCCATATATCTTACTGTGTAGTTGTGACCCAAATCATGTCTGACAATGTGATGGCGAAAAAGTCAATTTGGTTTATTTTACAAACCAAAAGCACTTCAGGCAAAATTATGAGGTCCCTCAGGGCTGTGAAATTTAACAGTGGGTATATGTGGTCTATTGTTAAAAAACTTGTTTCTTTCTCATAATATGTGGTAGGAAGGCAGGGGATGGCATGGGAGATCTTGGTGTTCTTCCAGCCATTCTTGTCTGTTATATTCTACTCATCCCAGACAGCCTCTAAAGTAAAAGTAAAAACCTGTTGTCTGTATGCAGAACTATGTTTCCCATCAGGCATATGAAGGCAAAACAATCTCCATTGATTTTTTCTTTCCGTTTTGCTTTCCCTTTCATTCCGCTTGAAGGAACTCAAGTTCTGCAGTTCTTTCCATTATTTCAGCATTTGACCTGTGCCTTTGTAATGTAAGCTATGTAATTTAAATGTGGAAAACAGCAGGAAGTTCAATGCATTCAGTATTGCAATGACAAATTAGCTCAAAGGTTTCCTGTCAGCAAAAAAACAATTCAGTGAAAGCTATAGTCAATGTTCTGTTTGCAGTATAGCTGCAGCTCTTATTCTTCTACTATCAGCTCATTGTTCTGGTCTAGACAAGGATTCTGTTTATAAATTATAAATAATTTTTGAGGATCTTAGCGTACAAACCACACCCTAAAGCTGGGAAGATACCAGGACATTTTGTCTGAACCTTGTCTTGTATGTTAGCCAGCAATTCTAGCAACTGATGTATTGTCAACTTCCGTGGCACACTAGGAGATGTGAGTGCATAAAGATGTCTTTTGGTACAAAGCCTTTAACGGGTTGTCTCTCCTGTCCTCTCCTCTGTTCCGTCTCCAGTTGTTGATTGACAGCAGCGTAATGCGATCCAGCGACACACATGCCACAGTGGAAGAGACGCTTCACTGGGAAGGACTTGCAGTACTAGGCCTTTTATATGAGGTTAAGAATTCCCATTGACCAGTACGTTGGAAAGTCTCTATATATAGCATGGGAGTGAACCTTTTAAAGGGTGCTGGCATTAGGGGTTGCTGCAATGTGTCGGGGGTTACTGTTGCTGTGACCCCTGGATCAACGTGTTCCTCTTGTTTCCTGTTGCTCAGATCACGAGGACACAGGGTGACTCCAGCAAAAAGACAATTATTTTCCAAGCCCTCACCATATCAACTGACAGGACCTAGATAAACGGTCGATGATTCCTGTAAGTCCTCTGATGATGGGGAACCTGGTCCAGCCTAAGCCCAGGGATACTCACAGAGACAGGGGTGTCATCTGTTAAACACCTGTGGCCAACAGGGAGTCACTGGCAGCGTTTGGCATCGCCTTTGCCAGGTGACATTAAGTGTGCTAGGACTGTCAGCTCAGCAGGTATGAGGTTTTGTAAACACCAGGTGAAGCAGCCACATATTTGCGAGCCTACCAATCATCCTCATTCCTGTGTGTGTTTATGTACACCTAATGTCATGTGATCATCGGCCCTGCCCGCTGTTTATACAGAACAGACAGCTTCTTGAGCCAGGTAAAGGAGGAGAGACTTGGCTCAGTTATGTTTGGCTAAGGCTGCATTCACACGAGATCAGGCGGTGCGGCGAAAATGCAAATGTTTCAATTAATTTTGAATGGGGGTAGAGCGTTTGGTCTACGGCTGCATAGGGGGTGCCGAAAATTAGAGACAGAATCAACTTTTAGAGAAACGCAACCCAACGTCATGTCGAGGTTCCCAATCACGTAACCGGCGATCCAGAACTGTACAACCCAGCCAAAAGGAAACAAAAGATGTTAATTGTCACAGTTTCTGGGTCATTAAAGTGACTCGCCCAGACCTCTGCAAAACCCTGCGAAGAATCGCAGCAACGCATGATCTCGTGTGAATGCAGCCTTAGTTTGCCAAAAAAGCACTTGACTACACTGCTGCAGTAGATGCCTGCAATGAAACATAGCAACAGGCAATAGCGTGCAATAGTTAATAAGTTAATTTTGAGTCTTCTGGTTCTAATATTTCATTAATATTTCAGTCCCCCTGCAAACATTGTGAGATATTATGCTTCTATTTTTGAGCTGGCAAAACATAAACTGCAGCCAGTAAAATTCCTGCTTCTATTAACATTTTGACTGCGGACTAGATCTTGATCCAGCTCCTTTGAAATGAGTATCCTCTGCTAAGATCACTAATTGACAGCTGTGATGCCCCAGTTATCAGGATAATTGTCTCACCCCCGAGGTTCTCTTGTGTGTCGCACGTGTTGGAACATAAACTGAGGTCAGTGTGAGATGAGATCATTTCACTCTATTCTTACCGTTTCTCTCGGGAGCTTCAAAAACAGTCCATGGGGTCGGTATTATTATCTCTCTGAACTCATTCCATCTTTCTGTCACTGACAGATGCACATGCACATAGTAGTACACGGGCATATTGATCGTGCGAGATGCTCTGCGGTGTTAGGTGGCCTGCTTTGAGCCATCACATTGTCAGGGGTTGCCTGGTGTAAAGTTACCACATCCCTGCATCTCTGAACACAAGGTGAAGGGGTTAGGATGAATAAGTGAAGCGCTCAGTCCCTGAGGGGCCCTGACACAGAGACACACTATCATGTAACACCTGCAGCACTACAGCTACTCTGCTAGTCTTTGTGCTGTGTGCTGCATGTATCCAGTTGTGATTTAAAGGTAGGGTTGGTAATGCTGAGTGACTAACAAGAGTGCACTAGATTTTAAAAATGATCCAACTGAAAAACCCAGCCCATTGTTGCCAACTCTTTTCCAATGAAAGTAGCTAGCAGCACTAGCTGCTCCAAAAGTCCCTAAATCTAGAGAGAAAGTCTTCAAGTCAGCAACACAGACCGTCCATTCAGGCCTCCCTCCAAAGACACTCCCCCCAAATTATCATTATAAACATAAACATATCATAATGAATGTAAACAATAGTTTACTGTATAGAGTGAACGCAGGCAGGTAGGTAGACAGGATGGTAGCCCGTCCAATCATTTCATTCGGGCCGAATGAAATGATTGGACGGGTTTACTACAGCCCTGCGACAGCCACCAATACCAGATTTTTTTTCTCTTTTTTTTGTCAGAGCATTTGATTTATTGATTGCTGTCAGGATGTAATGAGAATTTAAACAAATATAACAAACATTTATTTAAACAGCCCTACCAACCTTACCTTTTAAAGTGTGATATAAACACATTTGGAGCTACTCACAGGTAGAAGCAACCTACTACATGTTCAAATTTATAGTTTTAGGTAAATTAGCTCCAAAATTTGTTTAATTGATCTGGAAAATCTGTAAAGAAAATGAACCGATGGAGGAAATATATTTACAGGAATGAGTCCGGGCATTCTCAGATGTCTGTAGAGTAAATAGAGAGATATAAAATCAAAAACAAGAAACATAGGACGTCTTGTGCATGGACACAGTGTTTCCCTTGCTAAAATTACAAGACTCTCATCTCCCTCTCTTAATGAGTGTGATCATGTTCAGCTTCTTATTATAAATAATACCAACATTAGTGAGACCCCAGACGTCATTAGAAGCATTTATAGTAGTGATCAGACCTATATATATTAGGGGTGGGCGATATGGCCAAACTGTTCTATCACGATCATTTCATATCTCGATAAAGATGTACAGTATATCACGATATAACATATTTTCTGTTAATTCAATAAATAAATAGTCTAAATGAAATAACCACATGGTAAAGCCTGTGTAAAGTTCTGAGTATTTTCTCATTTGAAGAACTTGAGTGCAAAAAAAGAAGTAAATACAGGCCTATCCTATATCACGATAGAACGATATAGAAAAACATATACGATATACATTTTTATCTCATTTTGATGATATATATCGTCATATTGCCCAGCCCTAATATATACATTTGATGCACATTTAGTCTCATATAGCATGCCCAAACAGAGTAAAGAAAATAACAAATGATAGTATAGCTATAGTGTATAAACTGTCTTGCCTAATATACAGACATAAAGTATATTACATTGTTTCTAAACTAAAAAAAGAATTGTTTCATTTTATATGTTTAACTTTTAGGTTATAACATCTCATTCAGAAGCACAATTATAATGATGTCCCTTGAAGAATATGCCAGCACAGAAGAAATGAGTTTCACGTAATAGGGAAGGGGAAAAAAACTCCCGTGGGAACAGGTCCCTGAACTCACCTACCTTTGTTAGAGAGTTCACAGTGAAGACAATGAGGAGGGAGATGACATGTGACAGAGGTCCCAGGCTGAATTCAAACCCAGTATATCACAGGTATATAATGCGATGGACTCTTAAAAAGCTCTTGTCAGTGTATGCCACTGAAGCACAATAGATTAGCTATTATAGCTATTTTATCAGCCCAGTTTATAATCATTATCTTCGAGCATTAGACAGCCTCACATATCTTACACATAATTATCCCATTCAAAGAACCTCTCACCCTCCACTGTAGAGAGAATAAATGTTACTCAGCCACTGCAAGAGCTCTGTCTTCGTTCTTCTCTCTCGAGCCAAGTCTGTAAAGAATCAGTGGTCTCCCTCGGTGTGTTTGCTGGGAGCTGTGCAGCTCCACCGTGCAGACGTAGATCAGTTTTCCTCAATCTTATGCAAGAAGAAGAACTCTGTGTAGCACATGTCAACAGTGTCGCAGGCCCATTGCTTGTGCTTACGTTTGCTCCTTGTGACTTGCAGGGGTTCTAGGTCATCTAAGCTCTGCTGACACACTGGCTCGCCACAGAAGATAAATGGCTGATAGAGCTGTTCATGCACGCACGCAAACACACACACACACACACACACACTGTGTTTTTAGTGTCTTCTAAAGCAAGGAGAAGATGAGAGCTGACTTTGGCTGGTGACAGGATATCTGACATTGAGACTTGAGGGAATTCTCTGAGGGTCTGAGTGTGCTCACTGGGGAGGAAGGTGTGGCATGGAGAGAACGAAGGAGGAAGGGACACTGACATAAAGATTGGAAAGAGGATATGGAGTCCTCCATGTGTAAATACCCTAATTTCTGCTGATGGCTGGGATATACTTGAAAAAAATAGTCCGTATGACGGGCTGTCTAAGCACGTCAGTAGGCAAAAGTGTTGATACCCGTTCTGAACGCCCACGTTAGAAGGCTGGGTGAAAAGCTGACCGTCATAGAAAGGGGCGAGACGTGATAAACGGCGAACATTATCAGCTAATCTCTCTTGGAAGGCATTCATAGTGTTGCACTCATTTGTTCACATGAAATGTGAGAGAAATAGTTTTGAAGAGTTAGAAGAGTTTGAGAGAGAAAATTGCTTTCTCATCTCCACACAGCAGGTCAATCGCTGCATGAAGTAGGCGTAAATGTCAGATTGTTCGTTTTGGAAAGTTGTAAAAATAGTCTGATGCAGCTCCTCCAATTCAGACAGTGGAAAGGTGTGGGCAGTACTTCTGTCGGAGTATACTAGCACATTTATACTGTGAAAAAAAAAAAGATACTGCTTTAAGGTAGCCCACTATCCATATGTGGGTATTATATAATCTCTTAGTGGATCTTATTCCTCAAGGATCGTTTTCATGCATTCACACAGTATGGTTCCACCACGTCAGTATGTCCACTGACATAGGATATGAGCTGTCTTGCTTGGGCGCAAGGGTGGGGAATGTTCTAAGAGACGTATGGAGAGACGTGATTGCAAACTCTTCAGGGTTCTGTCTCAACTCCCCCTTCCTTCCTGGCTATATTTAAGCTGTTCTCGTTAAGAGCAAATGTGTCCTCTTATCCTCTGGCACAGGCTGTAATTTACTTCTCTTTTTCTCCTACTAAAGGGCTGGGCTGTTTTTAGCGCAGTCTCTGAAGGTTACTTCCACAGTCCCTCCCTCCATCTTGCAAACACCTAAGAAGATTTCTAGGTTGATTTTTTTCCTTTTCTAACTTTCTCAGATACTTAACCTTTCGCTCAGGGAGGCCTGACCCAGTTCCCAGCTCTCTTTTTTTTTTGGCAGAACTTCTTTTTGAAGACTGCGCACCCCATCAGGGAGCATAGGTGGGAAAATCTCCTGACTTCTATTCTGCCTCACTTGATTTTTCTCATACCAGTACAGCTCCTGCTGGCATGATTAAACTCTTCACTTGTTTCCTTAAGCCCTGCCACCTTCGTGTTCCTGATAGCACAAGGCAAATGGACACAGCGTACAGTGGGAGTTTGTGTTGACGTATCTTTTCAAAGAGTAAGCCAATCTCTTTTCTGGCAGTGAACCGTCGGCTGCCACCATGTTCTCACCCAGTCTGTGTTCTCAGAGGAGAGGGCCAAATGCCCTTTGCTGCCTGCCAGTCAGACAGCTCTCCAGCCACGGCCCCTTCTATTTCATCCTGTCTCTTCTTTGTTCGTTCTGTCCTCCTTTTGTTCTATCCCTTTCTTGATCTCTTGGGATTTAGCGCTGGTAGTGGTGGTGGGCTCTGGGGTCAGGGTTATGTAACCCTGGGATTATTTCATAGGACAAATTGAGTCAGACAGGCTGAAACCGCAGTGAGTAGGCCAGGGGTTCAGACACATTCCTAAAGAGACGAAAGAATACACTTCAAATTAGAAGCTGTAAGATTGAGCCTGTGTCTCATGTAAGGATTTATTTGTTCCTTGTAAATGATTTACCTAATAACTGCGTTTGCTGGTTACATAACTACAACCTTTCTACTAGGGGTGGGAAAAAAATCGATTCACCTATGTATTGCGATTTTTTTTTTTTTTTCGATTATGAAATAAATTTTGAAATGCCAAAATTGATATATTTGCTTAATTTGATTCTATGCGGAGGTAAAAGGAAGTTACAGCTTTTATTGTTGTAGTCAGAGTTACACAACGTCATATCCGTTCCGTATCCGTCAACCAAAACAAAACGCAGTCAGCTGAAGCGAGCCAAAACAAATTAGTAGAAAACGGCGGAGGGTCTGCGTGGATACGACCCACACCCTCACATATTAAATCCAAAGTGGTAAACACTACACATACAGTAAAGTATGGAAACACTTTGGGTTTCACACATTGCCAGGAATAGCAAAGCTAGACATCATGGCTAAAGCTGCATGCTAACTCTGTCATGGACAGGAAACGTTGTTGCAATGTGCGGTCAAGCCAGCCGTCACTCGCATATCCATGGTCAAACGGCCGACGCTACAACTGTAGAGCACCCATATACTGACATTTATATTAAATACAGTCAAACAGCCCCGATGGAGCTGACCATGGATGTATAAAGAGAATGAAGCTGACGGTAAGAGCTAGCGTCGGACTTGGCGAAGTTAGCAGAAGTATACACGTGTGACTACGTCTGATTTTCAAAATAAGGTGTTAACAAAGGGAACCGTATATGCAAAATACACATATGGAAATAAGATTGATTGGATTATGTTCATCAGAAGTATAAAACATTATATGCCCCTTTTAAATTAAAAAGAAAATACCACTAATTTGTGAGGGATATGTCTTTATTCTTTGATTTGTAGGTTATTAATAATGCCTGACAATGACTGATATATTTGACTTCATGACATCTCTGACTACATAAATGCTGAAGATCAAACATTTTTATTTGATCAATTTAGATATATATAGTAAAAGTTCCTAGAAGTGTATGATTTAACTTTTTCCCATGGTCTAGTGTTAAAAAAAGTTAACAACAATTGCAATAAATCGTAATATCAAATCAGGATTCTTGTAGAATCACAATACTTAAAAATCGCAATACATATTAAAATCGGCACCCAAGTATCGTGATAGTATCGAATCGGGAGATAGGTGAATTGTCCCAGCCCTACTTTCTATGCCTTCCTCCTCTTCACTTTTGGTGCGGTTTGCTCTGACAGTGTCCCTTGGCTTGAGCATACAAGGACAGATGAGTGGCACCTGTGGCCTACTCTGGCCCAGGTCCCAGGTCCCAGGCCCCTCGGGATTCCCATACCACCCCCCTCTGTCACTAAGGCTTACTGGGTCTAGTTTCCTTTGGCACCAGAAAGTGACAGAAAGAGCACCACAAATGATAGGGGGATTCAGGGAGGCCTGGCTGAGGCTTCTCACACGCACGTTCATGCTCGTTGTTGTGTGTTGCCCTGGATATATCTCATATGTCCAACCAGCTTAATTAATGCATTGGCCATCACCTCGCTCGAACCCCATTCCCTGATGTGTTCACAAGCTGGGCTGGGCATCAAGTAATTATGCTAACATTTCCAATCCAATTTTGAGTGGATTTGAGTGTAATCCAATTACCTGTACGTGATCCATTCAAGCTAGAGCCCATTTTACAACACTCTTGTATTTTATGTGTTGTTTATCATCAAAGTAAAGTGTTATTTGTAGTCATAGTTCAGCTATATACAATTATACTGAGTGTGAAAGTGAGTTTGTGTATATTGTATATCCCTACTTGACTTACTGGAGATGAGGGGTCTTGAACAGTCCCAGTAAATGCTGTCATGTCCTACACATCACTGGTGACGCAGGACAATGATCTATGCTGTATCTTCCCTCTCTCTTTCTCTCCACCATTTATAACGTCATCCTTCTCACGCTGTCCCAACACACTGCAGCAATAACCTGCCCCTGTCGTTTACCCACGAAATGACCTCAAACCTCAGCCATTAGCACATTACCACAGAGGCCCATTGCCGCACAGTCGTCACAATCACAGAATGTCATTAACACATTCGCAATCACCTCCTCCACTTTCACACTGAAAATGCTGCAGTGTGACTGTGGCATGACTGTTTTCCTGTAGGGACATTTGTCAGATACACTGCTGGGAACCATTTGTCCTTCACAACCAATATAACTACTGCTGAGAATTAACACACATCCTCCAGTTGCACTCTGTATTTTATGAGCTTTGTCTTTTTTATACTGACCTCTAGAGACTCCTTATTTATGCAAATGCTTAAAGGTTCTCTATACGATATCCAGAGCATTAATAAAGCAGCAAATAACTATTTGCTATGTAAAGATATAGTGGAGTAATGTCTACCTGAGCAGAGAATGTGCTTTGTTTATATGGCCGGGCCTGCCGTGTGTGCTTTTTGTGCATGTTCGTGCATGTGAGCGTGCCCCACTGGCTAGCTCACGGCCGCAGCTCTGCACTGCGATTACAGCTGATAATGCCGTCCCGACCGACGATGCCGTTGCGGAAGCGTAGCGCCCACCCTCCGGTTCCCCCTCAGGTTAACACCCTTAGCTCTGTCTGCACTGTTGCCGTTGCTTTCACTGTTAGCGCCGTTAGCACCGTTAGCTGCAAGCAGCCGGCTCAGCATTATCTAGACGTTAACCCGGTAAAGCTGTGCGGAATCAATAGAAATCCTCCCAATCTCGCATGTAGCACCTTTTAAAAAGAGATTTTAAAAAAAACAAAGATGTCATTTTAACTGGAAATTATTTCTCCCGCAACGCACTTGGGAAATTGAAGGCCCAGTTTCTTGGAATTCAGGAAATTATGTGAGTAAGAGTAAATGAATAAACAAAAAAAATGTGCAAATTTCTAAGATCCCATGCCACTGGTCAGACTAACAATAAGGTTTCCTTTGTGAAATGTGGAGGTGAGAATTTAGCAAGAAGATGTTTAAATTGTGATAGAATAATGCAATTGTCTGTAATTGCTGCAAGTAAAATGGAGAAATCTAGGGCTGTCCTGAATACCATTTTTTGGGCTTCAAAACGTTGGTGAGAAATATTCGAAGGGATTCGAAGCTTCGCTTTGCGATGCGGCGCGGCACACTGACATCCGAGGAAGGGTTAAATCAGCAGCAACTGGACTTGGTTTAGGTTCTTGAAGACGTTTCACTTCTCATACAAATAGCTTCTTCAGTTCTGACTGAATGGTAGGGGAACCCAGGAATTTAACCTCTGTGGGGGTCGTTAGCAGGAACATAGAAACCACTCAGTACAATTGTGCTCGTAGGTGTGACGACGTAATCAAGGGTCGTTAGAGTCAGCTGATGCCTAGTGTGAATGGCTGCCACATGGCTGACATGTTCTTCTGTCTGTCTGTCTGTCTCCATCTCCCCCGTTTCAGTGCCGCTGCCACACTACTGTACACACACGCACCCACGGTGTACTGTATGTAGACTAGAATTCATTTTATTCCCTTAAATGTACTGACTGTTTATTATTTTTTGCCTTGTATATTGTTTTATCACACTACATTCAGTAAGCAAAAAGCTATTTCGGGCAGGTGATGCTTCAACTGTATATTTGTGTATTTTAAATGTATTCATTTTATTTCTATGAGTGTGCTAATGCTAATAGCAATTTTGCTAATACACCCATTTGGTTCTGATTCATTATATTTATGAATGAATTAGTAAATGAACAAAAAATTCTATACCATTCAGTGTTATCCACTTTAAAATAATGTGTACACATCCACCTCTTCAGTATGTTTTGGGGGTTCTCCATCTCAGCTGCCTCTGTATCTTTATGTCTGTCTGGTATTTTTCCACTGAATTTGTTCGATGAGGTTGCGGGTCCTTCATCACAATGGCTCAGGTTTTTTTTTTGTGGTATGTGTTAAGTAGCGTTCACCCTTTGTCCTGCCTCCTTCCTCCTTCCTATCATCGTCCTTTACGCCATCACACACTGCAGCGCTCGCTGTGCTCGGAAAATTCCACACTGCAGCAAAGAGAGGGGAGGAAGCACAGAGAGAGAGAGAGAGAGAGAGAGAGAGAGAGAGAGAGAGACGCAGGTGGGATGAGGGAGGGAAGGCATGAGATATGCTTGCAAGAAATAATCAATGATGTGAGTTTTTCAGATATGTCGTGGGAGGATGAACATGTTTACAATTTGATTGATGCAAACACTGTAAATGAGATATGTGAGAGAAGAGATGTGTGCATCTGTAGTAAGGAATAAGTGCATATGCAGGCAATGAGGGGAAAACATTGCATGTCACTAATGCATTAAATGCTGAACTATTTTTTGAAGATTATACCTCTACTGCATACTATCAAAATAATGAGGTCAGAGTTGTAACTTAGATGATGTGCTACATTATATGTAAATTTGTTTGAAGAGGAAGGAGGGAAAGCTGTATTTATGCAGAGAGATGGAGAGTAGTGAGGGATGGAGGCTTGCAGCTCTTTGGGTCAAAGTAACCTCTGCAGAAACGTGCATCTATCATCACGTGCTCTGAGAATAAGCAGAAAAGCACTGCAGTACCCCGATACTACTGTTTAAAGCTGGCACAAATACAAACTCTGCAGCTGCAGCTTTAATCCAAACCCCCTCTCCCAAACATATACTGCTTTTAACATGACATACATTACTCACACAGATCTATGTACAGTATGCCTTTTACTTTCTTGTATCTATTCAAACACAGCAATGCTCATGATTAATGCAATTTAGCAGTGTTAATATATGGCCATCAATAATGCAGCAGGTCCATTTATTGCATAAAGGTTGTATCATAACCTTCATCTAGCACAGGTTGTTGGATTTACATTAATATAGAAACTTAAACATGCAATAACTTATTTTTTGGCCACTTGGGTCAGCAGAAACAAGTTGTAAACACAACATTGATATACATATTGTTAACTGTTAAGCTGATGTGGTGAACTTCTTAGCAAACAGGCGCTTATTTACACATTACGCAGTTACGGAGCAACACTATCATATATGTGGAATTGTGTTTCTGACCACCTGGCGAATATACGTCCAATATTCACTTCCTTTTAGCTCTGTTTTTGGTCTCCACCAACTCCCGAGGGAAATGTCTGGCTCTTTAGCAGCTAAATGTGCCACTATGTTCACCAGCTAGTTGCTAACCTTGTCTGTCTGCTGAGCAGGTAGTGTACAGTGTTTTTTTAGAGCTTCTTTGCTGAACAACTGCCTGTTGTGGCCAAAAATAATACTTTGAGAGCCGTGAACAGTGAGGTTGTGGTCCGGACCGCTAAACAATCAGTAGAAACTTATTATAATGCCATTTGATACATTGTTATTATACCCCCGTGATAACATAGTCGGGGTTGTATAGCGCTCCGTGTGTCCGTCCTTCCGTCCGTTACACTTTCGTTTTCGGAGCAGAACTCTGAAACTATTTAACTTAGGAACTTCAAATTTGGTAGATGGTTGACAGTGTGGTCTAGCTGTACATTTTGGGGGTTAGAAGTCCAGGGTGCCCAAATGTTTTTGAAATTTGGGCCAAAAACTGTGGGGTCAAGCAGTGAGCGGGGGTATGTGAGCCATGCTCACTTTTGCCATGTTAAAGAAATATTGATTATAGCCGCTTTAATTATACTTAATTATCCTGTATTCAAAGTAAACATAACTCACACAAACTCAAACAGACTAGATACCAATGTCACATGGAAACAGACTCGGGGCCACAAAACAGACGTCACAATGCTACAAATCAATCAACCTGCCTCAGGGATCTGTTCCATACAGATTGATTCAAAACAACTAGCCTAATGCGTTATTGATCAGCGTCATGCAATTTGCAGATGGAATGACAAGTGGTTGGAAAGTTAGGGAAGATTGTGACACGTGAATAGGAGGTGGCCCACATTTTTGGACACTTCAATTTATGATGTCCTGAGTGCCGCTCATTCCAGTTTATAGCAGTGCTGTTTTAGGCTTCATTTAGTTTGCAAAGAGTGACTCGTGCTGCAGGGACATTCAGGTCTGCTTTTTGAGTCAGCACTTTCAGGTTTGTTCGGGGAAATGAATTGTGATGCAACAGCAGGAACAGAGCAGCATCTATGAGTCAGATACTCACTGAAAATATACATATCTGGAGGATATCTACAAGGCTTTATGTGTTCAGGTGCCTTATTATTTTCATTTTGAGTCATCTTGTTGAAGTGCATGTGTAAACCACCTTCAGATACACTTTCAGGTACAACAAAATAAATCCTTAATATTTAGGAACTGAAACTCAAAGACTGACAGTTAAAGGTGGTGTTGTTGAAGATTGCAACCAACTGAGTACCCACTCATTCCTCCCTTTCCAAGACTGCGGTAGTGAGAGCTGCCGAGTGCAACAGTGGTAACGCCATTTGCCTCGCTCAGATGCCATCCTTACCGTAATAACACTACTTTAGGAGCAACGGAAGTCAGACGGTGGCTGGCAGTACCACGGGTTTTTCACTCTGTGGCTCACGTTACCACAGTTTCACATGCGTGAGAACTATGGTGGCCTGCAGGTAACGTAAAAATGCGAAAGGCTCCCTTTAGAGCCAGTGCTTGGTTTGTCCATTCTGAGCTACTGTAGAAACATGGCTGAACAACATGGTGGACCCACTCCCTATGTAGATATGAAGGGCTCATTCTAAGCTAATGAAAACACAATGATTCTTAAGTTTAGGTGATTATACACTAATGAAAACATAGTTATGAATATTATATTCCATTTCTGCTAATAGATCCCCCGATATCCTACACACTGTTCCTTTAAGCAACTACAACTCAAGTTATGCCAGATACATTTTTCATATTTATCTACCTATACCTATCTGTATTTATCTACCTGAACGGTTTGTACATTGCACTTTAATGACAAAAATAGAGTGAGGAGATAAAAGATTTTATAAGACATTCTTTAGCCTCTGAGATTATGTCATGTTGCAAGTTGAAACCAGATCCAAAATAGAAATAGCTGTTGGACTCCAATTGTGAGGCAATTTGTGTGCTTATTCGCATCATGGAAATGCTGCTTGACCTCCAGTTTACTGCTGTGAATTATTCAAACTTCAGTCGTGCTCTGAAACTTAAACAGCCAAGCTCTTGTTACAGTTAACCTTCACAAACCAATCTTTCTGTATCAGTCTGTCCACCTTTTTTTCAGAGAGGCTGTCTGTTAAGAAAGGGAAATGTTTGAATAGATATTGATGTCATTGTGTATTTCTGCATGGCCTCTGACTAATGGCTGGAGTCTAGACTGGGCAACGCTTCAGGGCTCTCTCACATTCTCTTCTATTATAAGTGTAGAGAAGTCTAAGCAAAGCAATGTTCAGTGCAGACTAATGCAAGCACTCAAGTACTTTAACTCGCTTACATTTACCCTGATCCCTCATACACTCTGAGACCCTGATGTGAAAGTAATAAACATGCAGCTCTGGATCACATCCACATAATGCATCTCAATAGCAATTCTAAGTAATGTAATACTGGGAACGCTTCTGCTTTTGGATCAGAAATGGTAGTTTGAGGAATGCATGATAGCTCTGCACTATAACTCTTTCCTGTCAGCAGTCCTGGGAACACATGAAGCCAGACTTCCTTCTTCCCCCTAACTCACACCAGAAAACTCTGGGATGGCATTTTCAAATAGATTGCTGATTTGAATAATTTTGGCAGTGAGTCACTCAAAGTCAACAGAACCATCTGGACAGTGTATTAAACAACTCATTAAAGGGCTCTGCTAAGAAACAGTGGCTGCACATGGCGGCAGGTTTATGCACTGCAAGATTAGAACAAAACTCTCGTCCCTTATCTGTTACACTGACCTGTTGATGAATATCCACTTTCTCAGGCCAGCCAGTGAATGCAGCAGCAGAGTCAATAGCAGCCTAGTCTGAAGTGCTTTTGACAGTGAGAGATATGGATGCTTTCTCACCATGATAGCACTAATCAGTGGTATTGAAGTACTGACCGGTCAGGTCACTAATTAAAATCAAACTGGTGGGGCGGTCAGGTTGGTTTTGTCTAACTTGGTACCATAGTGACAGCTGTGGTCCACATTAAGGGATCGACATACCAAAGCAGCCTGAGTAAAGTTCAACATTTTGTGAGTCTTACTGAAAGCTGGACATACTCCAGACCTTGCCTGTCAGCACAAACAAATCTATCTGTATAGGAGTGGAGATGAGGAGGCTAACAATGTCCCATGCAGGAATTCAAACAGGTTTTATGGCCTAGTCAGTATCTCAGGAGTTTCATTTATCTTTATTGGCTCAGACAAGGCACCTAATAAACACTGAAATGCTTTGAGGGTGTTTTCACAAGCCAACATTTAGTCCTCTTTAATTGAACTCTGGTGCGGTTTGCTTGGGCGGTTGTGAATACAGTAATCGTGCTCTGGTGCAGACCAAAACAACCGGTCCAAGACCGCTTGCGAGAGGTGGTCTCGGACCGTATGCAAGTGAACCAAAACGCAATCTGCCTTGGGCATTTGTTGAGATGGACACAGGTGAGATGGACACAGGTGAACAACAGGTTAACATGAGTGGGAGAGGACTGAACTGGAATGTTCGAGTCCGAGGTTTGCTTGACATACATACAGAATATGCTAAATAAAATCAGCAAAAATAGGGACGTTTATAAAGTCACTCTAGATAAAGATAGAGGAGAAGGGATGCGCAGTAAATCAAAGAGAAAAAACTTCAACAGCAATATATCAAAGTCCGCGATTCGCTGCATAAAAGTGGCAGCTCTTCAGACAAAAAAGATAAATTCACTCCTTCGTACACTCCCCTCAGCCAATTATTTTTTTATTTGGCCTGCTTTAATTTGTGCACTGTGAAACCGAACCAGACTAAGTAGAGAACGAACCAAAAGTATCAATTTCACTCTGATTCGGACTAGCCAAACAGACTATGGCTTGTGAAAGCACCCTAAGACTGCAGTAACATTACCACAGTCATTCACTAGTTGTTAGCTTAATTCAAAACTTAACTACTTATTAGTTTTTTAGCAGCAGTCTGACAAAGTAAAGCTCAGCTACATTCAAGCACCATTTTTGTCTGGTGCAGCAGATTTATCAGGTTGGTAACAAATAAGATCAATATTTAATCTCACTTGTTTACCAATAATTAGCAGAATGCAAGCTTTGTGCAAACAGTGTCATTACGGATAAACACATTGCAACAGATAGCTACAGCAAACAAATAAAATATGGTAGGAAGCTCTGACATCTGAGACTTGACAGTCAAATGCATAACAGCAACATTTGTAATGCATGAAGCTACTAAACTTACTGTATATTTTCCTTTTCACAGCTTTCATATTTGCTCATGATTTAGGATCTAATTTTATTTTTCCAACAATATATAAAATATAAACTGCAGTGTGAAAGATCTGGCCAGAAATTTAGTTTAAAACATTCAAAAAATTCACAAACATCAACAAAATGTGAAGAGGTTACAATGTTGACCTTATGTCAAAGACGTATGTTTTGTGTTGCAGAGATATTTACTGAAATGAGCATGCTAACCAGCTAGCCCCGGGCCTGGCCCGCCATGTCTTGTTATACCACTTGTACCTTGAGAGATGATAGTGACTCACCGTAGCGTCCAGTCTAACTAACCTGACCATACAGGAACCTTCACCCCCCGTCACACACACATTTGGCACAGATACTGTTCTGTTTTTTCTATTATTGTATATTGCTCATAGCATTCTTCTCTATTTTTATTGTATATTGTACATAGTGTTTCTTCGATCTGTATCTATTGTGTTTATGTCTTATACTGTGTTTCCTTGTAAACGGCACTCAGAGCTGAAGGCAAAGGAGGAATATCATTGTACAGGGAAACTTGTTTTTAAATGTGCACATGACAATAAACGCTTTGACTTGACTTGACAATATAGGCTGACGCCACACGTCGTGAAGATTATAATTAAGATAACAGTGTTATTTTTCGAGCAGCTCTCAGAGTTTCAGCAGTTTGGTTGAATTTTGCATATTCTTGCCCTGCTGTTAGTTAGTAGTTTGTTTGTTTTTAAATAACCGATGACTTTAAATTTAGTATGTATGGACCCATTATAGAGCTGAAATGCTGCCTCATATTTCTTTGGAGCATGTGGCCATATCTTACACACTGCGCCTTTAACCTAGAGTCTCCTTATTTTGATTGTCAGGGTGAAATTGGTTGTGAAATCTTGGCTGTGTGTTTGTGTGCAGGGGCCACCACCTCTGAACAGCCTGTACTCACTGTCAATATAATGTCATGGGGTTTAGATACAAGTTAAACTTGACTGTTACATAATACAGCGGGAGCACACACAGGACCCATATTCACTCCTTCCTCTCTCTCAAACATGTGCATATTATGCACATACAAAGGCATGCACACACACGCCCAGGCTGCATATTCACACACACACACACACACCACTGACATGTGAGGGAACTCCAAAACCCCTTACATCTGCAGACTGAAAACAAAAACACTCCCTCTATGTTCAGCCAAGTGAGGAGGAGTCTTGATTCTGACTTTTAACAGATGATGTTTACTCCACGTTTCCTGGAAAAAAGAAAACGGGTGTACAACTGTCAGTGAAACTGCGGCGAGGACATTCACGGTCATGACCTTTCTGCCTAAAAAGGGACTTAGTTGCACTTTTCAGCATTCAGTTGTCACAGCAAAAAAAAAAAAAAAAAAAAGCCAGCATTTCATCTCCAACGCATTAATCTGAAATGCAGGGACAAACAGTACTCTTTGTCCCAGATGCAAAGTAAACCCCTGACTTAACTATTCTTCTTCCACTTTCCACTCCCATTTAATCCTATACAATGTCTTCAGGATTGAACTTTAAAACATATGAATCTCCAGGAGTTTAGCTACGCTGTAGAACGTGGGGAACAGTAATTGTAAGAGTTTTAAAGCTCAGTTTTGCTCCTTTTAACCATTAGTATTTTCATGTGACCCAATGAACTTCAGTTTCATGGAAGTCCTTGAATGGTAAATGTCTCCTTGCTCTGTTTGTTTTGGGCTGAATCTTCAGCGTGCATGAGTCCGAGCTCAATCTGAATATATATTTTGTGTGTGTGCATGCATGTGTGTGCGCGTGAAAATCAAAATATTATGGTTCTAGATTTTGGCAGTGCTAGTTGCCACGTGACATCCTGTGTAACACGTGGCGAGCAGGAGGAGTGGGTTTGTTTATATAAATCAAACTTTTTTTTGCCTGCTCTCTTCATGCTTGGGTCATATGGAACTCATTAGTGTACAGTGAGCTGCAGGGAGAAATGCAGAGCTGCAAGTCCTGCACACACACTCCTGGTAAAAAATCATCCCATTTTGACTATTTTATTCCATTTTAAACCTCACTCCGTTTCATAGTAAACCCCCCCAGACTGCGTTCACAAGACTAGATTTGTGAATTTTAGTTCAGAGGCGACAGAAGTTGATGTTTACGTTGCTGTCTGAGAAAGCCGCAGGGAAGATACCAGAGATAAAGCTGCTCATGTTTCTGCCTGATGAAAAACAGACTAATATAGGCCATGAGGTTAGAAGGTTTGTTTTGTTTATTTCAACAGTCTCCACCCACCAAGCTTTTCAGACAAATGTTTACCCGTTACTTTGTTAATAACCTGCATGAGTGCTTATTACACCACCACAAAACTAAAATTAGTTTGTTATGTGTTTTTTATTTAGTTGATCTGTGGTAGGCCTGTTTAGTTTAGCCGTGTTGACTGGGTTGAGAGGCACAGTGACTGCTTGGCTTTAAACTTGTTACCACAGAGCTGGTACTGAATGTTCATTCACATGTAGTTGATTTGAATATCAATAAGGGGAAGAGAAGTTGATTAATTCCTTTTCGGGGAAGTGTGCTCTGTGATTTAAGAGCTTAAATTTAGCCTTGTTTTTTTGTATTTTGTGTGTTAAAAAGATGGGAATTTTGAGTTTACATCTTGCTTCGAGTTATCCCTGTATATGTGTGTGTGCATGTGTATCTGTTACTTTCAGGAAACCATATGAGTGATGCAGCCTGCTCCTAAATAGTGGAGGTGTTGACGGCTAGTTGGACTGTGTGTATATAGAGAAGTCACAGAACAAGAATCACTGTGGCGAGAGGGGAACTTTGTTTGGTTAAAAAAAGAACTATTTGTGTGTAGCATCAGACTTTCTTCCCTGCATTATCCATTAATGTTTTGTTTAATTTAGTACTGGTTATTTGTATAAAAAAAAAGGACGTAGGAGAATGTGCATTTAGATAAAGAAAACTGTACTTTCTTCCTTTAGAAAATCAAATGCCTTCTTGTTTCAAAATGTTGGCAGTTATTTGTAGCAAATTCCTGATACATGCGTACTGACAAGAGACTTTTTCAGTTGTCAAAGTTAACGCGATAATAACGAGTTAGCGCAAATTTGTTTTAACACCACTAATTTCCTTAACGCAATAACGCAATAGATCTTTCAGAGGTGGTATTGCTATCATACGAAACTAGAAAGCCTAAGAAATCTATTGGTACCAACCATCATACTAGCTTGTCACGAAGGTGACTAAATAACGCTCCAAACTTGCGCTAAATTATGGTGAGGAAAAACTGACCTCTGACCTCAAGATATCTGAATGAAAATGGGTTCTGTGGGTACCTACGAGTCTCCCCTTTACAGATATGCCCACTTTATGATAATCAAATGCAGTTTGGGGCAAGTCATAGTCAAGTCAGCACACTGACACACTGACAGCTGTTGTTGCCTGTTGAGCTTGAGTTTGCCATGTGATGATTTGAACATATTTTTTATGCTCAGGTATGCAGTACCTGTGATGGTTTCTGGACAATATTTGTCATTGTGTTGTTAATTGATTTCCAATAAAAAATATATACGTACATTTGCATAAAGCAAGCATATTTGCCCACTCCCATGTTGATAAAAGTATTAAATACTTGACAACTCTCCCTTTAAGGTACATTTTGAACAGATAAAAAAAGTGTGATTCATTGCGATTAATCATGGACAATCATGTGATTAATCGCGATTAATTATGGACAATCATGTGATTAATCGTGATTAAATATTTAAATCGATTGACAACCCTAAAAAACGTGATTTCAGAATGATATTAAAACCTATTAAGATGGACATTGTTTGAAATGAGCTGCTGAGCAAATTTGCAGGATGGTGAAGGGTTTACACAAAAACACGAGCACGAGCCATATATCTGCTCAATAATCGCCAGTGCCGATTAATTCTGGTCCACTTGTCCGAGAGTGACACTTGCCATGCTTTGACTTTGGCGGGGAATTAGATGTGACAGGTTGGCCACACAGGATGTGGGGCAGAAGGGGGTGGGGCGGGGCTGTCTGAGGCCAGGCACGTGGAACAGACTTGGTGCGGCGGCTTGGAAAGTACCCAAAGGCTACATGCAGACAAGAACCTGTCCACCAAGATCCTGAACATAGAACCTGACCCAGTTTTCCCTCCAGGTCTGGAGGAAATCAGAGCTCGAGGAGCCAGTATCAATGCACAGCATCCCACTTTTAGTTATCTATCGGAGGTCAGGAGTCAAGGTAAGGTAAGGTTGGGGAGGGTTGGCATATTTGGGCAGGGTGTAGGTGTGTAAAAATGTGCCAGCGGAGCTTTAACAGACCACCAGACAGGAGCCACAGCAACTATATATAACCCGAGGCAGACGTGTGATATGTGTCCTGAATGAAATAAAGGACAGAGAGGAAATCAAAGACTGGGCGGACCGGCTTATTAGTATGTGGCACATCACACAGTTTGTTGAATATTGTAAGCTAGCATTACACTTCTTTCTGGAAATGGAAACCCTACTTTTCTAAACAAGTCTGCATCATATTCTAACCTACCACAACGCAGTGAAACCTTGACTATCTCTTCCCACACTGCTCACATACACGCTGTCCTCTCGAGACCGTTCCCATGGTGATGTGCTAGTGCATAACTGGGATCGATCCGCTGGGTGTAGAAACTGGGCCATAACACAGAGGAAGTTCAACACGATTCATTATCTTCAACACAGGCATGTGAGCAACGGCCCACACAATAGCCAGAAACATAAACCGTGTCAACTCCTAGTGAATTACATACGCACTCAATAATTTTTCTTTACAAAGTCTCCATGCCTCAGGTTACATTGTGACATGTTCTGTTTACAAACAGATATCCTGTGGGGCCCCACCTTGAACAAGACCCAGCCCCTGTAGACTCAAGAGGAAACAATCAGCTGCTTCCTTCAAAGTGGGTCAGAGTCTAGCTTGTTGTTCACTGACGGGCTGAAAGTGTCCAGCTGATAGCATGGTATTATCTCCAACAGTATAGGGAGGCTGCAGCGGCTTTAAACACTGCAATCATCTGGTGTCAGACATCTTGTGACTGCACGCATTTATCTGTTGTTGGGGGCTTTCCTGCTCAAAACACCAAGTACAGTATATGTTGGCACAATGCCATAAGATTATGCATGTTCTCAACTTTCACTCACGTGGATGTACACATGGAGTAGATCACACGGCACGTTTCTGCAGCATCAGTGTTTTCAAGTGAACGTGAGTTTGCGTCTCACCGGGATATTTACCAGCTTACAGTTTAGCCAAGGTTGCATAAATGCATCTCCAGTTCTCCCACCACCTGTAACCTGGGGGAAGTTGGTTTATTGGGATCAGCCAGGCTAATAGCTCTTCCCCCTCTGGCCATAGGAGGAATGTGTCAATGTACTTGAAGAATCTGAAGTCAAACGTGTTGAGGTTGCTTTGGGGCTCTTACAGGCCGTGGTTTGAAAAAGTAAAGGAACGCTATCACCAATGATGTTGACACATCTAGGCCTATTTCAATACTAGACATGCAGTAGTTGGGCAGTTTTAGCGTAACTAGCATTTTGATTCAGTGCAGTGTCTTAACTTTTGTTTGTTCATGTGACCATTTTTCTGAAGATTGAAATAAAGCATTAACTTAACCTTGAAGACCATAGAGTGGTGCAAGGATGACGTATTTTTATAGGCCAACCCGGAAGTTAGAATCTCCCTGGGTTCCCTCGACAAAAAGCCAATGGGATTTTTCCGTTGGGTTTTGGATTATTTTGGAAAATAAGCTCTGTGGCAAACAAATGTTTATGATACTTACACGTTTTGTTCCGTAAAATAATCTCCACAAATGAACATCACTTTTGGGATTTTTGAAGTGCAAATGCAATCGGCAGAAGTAAAAAGCTATCGTTAGGCTATAAACAAACTACACCACAGTCGCATGAACGCGAGTATAAACAACGAGGTTGTAAAGGTGGACGAGTCAGCGTGATGACGTTTAGTAGTCTCCTTTCGCCACTTGTTAGCAACTGCCTTTTTTAAGACACGTAAAAGCTTCAAAATTCACAAGTGGGATATTTACTTACATATTTCATATTGTAGAAAAAAACATTACAATCTCTTAAGCTTGCGTTAACCACAGACCCTATTTCAGGCATCTAGCTAAAAACCCATTAAAAAAAAAAAATTGACTTCCAGACAAGGGAACCTGAAGTGCTAAAATGCTAACTCATTTCCGTGTTTTTGGACTCATGCACCACTCTATAAAGTGTCAACTTAACTTGAAAACCTTTGGCGTCAACATGATACAGTTTATACAAACTTACTCCCCCCAGTACTATCAGTCTGTGTAAAGTGCCTGTCTATTTTTTCACTCTTGAGCCTCTGCTTCTGATAATCCTTCCCTGTGTAAACAATACATAATAGGCTAGTTTCCTGACTCTTGGTTGCAGGAGGTTTTATTACCAAGCTTGAAGGTTTCGATATTCACAAGAAAATGTCTGGCATCAATAAACAAAGTTTTATCCCCTCAATGGATTATTTACTTATTGTATATTGCCCTGACTCATGTTTTATGATTGTATTTTCGGTTTAACCAAACATCGTCACCATATCCAGGAACTCAGAACCATTCATGTTCGTCACAGACAAAATTAACTGATGATATACAAATGATTTGTAGAATAAGGTGTCATTTGTGCAGCAATCTGCCTTTTATTTAGAAGAAAACACAAGTTAAATTGCACTTCTAAAAACAGAGATAAATGTGTTTTTTTGTTTTGTTTTTTCAGGGTATGATTGGTGAGTTTTTATTATGTTTTCAGATGACAAACTAGTTTTTTGATTGTATTTTTATCATCAAGCACTCAGTGTCTTGTGATCAGATAAGGCCTTTCTTCCATCGACAAAGGGAAAGGTGGAAGGAATGACATGAGAGGCGTGGGCGGTGGTGGGGAATGCAAGTAAACAAGGCTGTCCTTGACTTGGCATTGAGTGTCAGAGTGCCAGCAACACTCATCACAGTCATTACCAGAGCGGCCCGTATCCTAAATGAGGGAGCATATAGGCCCATCCCCTTTCTGAGGCAAGCTCTCATACACTCCCATGTTTCAATTCCTCACGTGTCTGGGAGTGAGGGGGAGGGCTTTTGGATATACTGAAAAATGGGATGTCAAGTTGGTCAAATAACACTGTTGTGATTTCCCCACCCAGGAATTTCAAGGCATGGCTCACAGCACAACTATTATCCCCCAATTTTGGCTGTACTGTACTGTAAGTGTGCTGTTTCCTCCTGGGGTGGAAGGAGCTTTTCAACAGCCTAATCATTGAAAGTCCATGATTAGGCTGTAGATGTCCAGTGACCTGACCTTGCCTACAATACATCGCAGTACATGGCATGGTAAATAGTCACCCTGATTGGTACCGACCAGTTGGTCTTCATCTAAGGGGCGACCTCCGGGTCTGAAAGTGAAGCCAATGAGGAAGTGCATTAAACTTGTATTCTTTCTAATAGCCAGCAGGAGCGACTCCTCTGGTTGTCAGATTGTATAGAAGTCTATGAGAAAATTACTAATTACTAATTTATTTATTACCTCAGTAACATTTTCCTAATTAGTCTTCTTCAATACAACATGATATTAATTTAGTAAATTATGGTCCCATTTAGAGTAAAACAGACAACAAAGCAGGGTATGCTTTAGGGCGTGGTAACCTTGTGATTGACAAGTTGCTACCACGGAGACCTGTCAATCAGGATAGAGGAGTAGTAGCCTTGTGATACACAGGTCAGGATTTTTTATAACGCACACCCGGTCCTGTAAAAATATGCGCCAATCAACCACCCAAACCCGACCCGCAAACCGTAAACTTTATGCATTAGCCTATAGTAGCACAATTGTCAGGACTGAGGTCTGAGATAAGGACAGAGACAAGTGTACTCGGGTGCCGTGGCTCACGTTGTGTGTGCGTGTGTGCAACGTTATCTCACAGACATACAGTATGTGAAATGACCCTGACCTCTTGACTGATTACGTGGTGGTGGCAAGGAATGTGTTAAAATAACGTGCCGCCACCACGGCTGATGTGTGTGTGTGTTTGAGAGACGGAGAGGGGAAGAGAAGGTGGACTATAGCACGCAATGTTTTTGTAAGTTATTAATAACCTACTCAGAACGCTGCTTTGTCATTTTTTGACCCGCCCTCCCAAACCCGCGATATTTTCTAGTAAGCTCACCCAAACCCAGTCAACCCGCGCATCATTAAGGAGTACCAATTCGAAACCTTGGCACTTTGTACATTTGAATAGCCGTGAACTTGTTTTTGGGTGTTGTCCGTGTTTTGTCTTAGAGCTTTGACCATTTCACAGCGTGTTTTCAGTTCATTAAAGTGAATTATAACATTTGGTTGCCCAAAAAATATCTTGTTCAGCATTCGGTTGTACTAAAAGACGCTTTAAGGAGTCACAGTTAACATGAATTACGGACGCACCTTGCTAACCAAGCTAGCTAGCTAGTGTTAGCTGGTAACTTAGCATATGCTATGCTAACGGTACCTGGCCTCACCAGGCCTCACTCCTCTCCAGCTCCACCCTCTCGTCCAATATGGTCACTTCTGGCTCCAAAAAAAACAAGATGGCGACAGCCAAAATGCCAAACTCAAGGCTTCAAAACGGTAGTCCACGAACCAACGGGTGATGTCACGGTGGCTACGTCCACTTCTTTTATACAGTCTATGTTTTCATCCATAAAGTCTTCTCTCTTGTGAAAACGAAAAACACTGATTGAAAACCCTTCTGATAAAGCATAAATCTCACCTTTGTGTCGCTTGTCGAAGTCTAATTTTTGAGTGTAGAATGGACTCATTGTTGCCCCTTGTGGTCGCTGGGGGAAAAACAGCATCTACAACTGCGGTTCTCACCAACCGTCAAGTAGAAGGTGTTTTTGGCCTCGGGGCAGTGATGAACCCATTACAGCTTTATGCACCACAATGAAGCGAACAAGACAATAGGAAACTTACTTTGTCAAATTAAACTGAAGTGGTTTTATTAGAGGTGTTTTCAAACAGCATTTTTCAGTTTTACATGAGAAAAGACTTCAAGGATGAAGACTTTAGCAAATCATGTCTGGTTAACTTAAAGAAAATAGCTAAATAGGTATAGAGACAGTCACCCATGTGTGTGAGACCATACTATATTTAGAATAATCCATCAGGCAAACTGGGCCAAACTCCAGACAGCGAGATGGGTCACGCTCTCTAGGTCACACTATCAAGTACAGTGGCATGTTTTTTTCTGTATGAAGGCAAATTTATGTAACACCAAATAAATACAGAGTTAGAAAGGGCTTGATTTTGTCAGATAATTATGGAATCATCTCTGTATTGGTTACACCTTTCCAATATTGTATGACCCTGATCATAAAGGTGTTTCGACTCTATACTGTCCAGAGTTTTGTCAGCAGTATTTGATATCGGTCAGATAAGGCACGATCAATAAATGGCAGCGACTTTTCCTTTCCCGATACCGATTCCAACACGTCATCCGATACCGAGTACCAATCACATAACAACGCGCTCTTTTCCCAAGATTTTAAATCTTTATTCACTGTCTAGAACTCATTTTCATGAGGCCAGGGATTGCTGTAGCTCTAAAAACTGAGTCGGAGTGATCAGGATCACTTGTCAAAAACTGTATTTAATGTAGAACAGCCAGTGATAAGGTCAGCATCTGAGACGATACCGATCAACATTGACTGGTGTACTGGATTTAAAAGAATCAGAAAATGTTTTTCATTTGCATTTGTACAAGGCTGAATTTCCAGACTTCTACTGCATCTCTGGTGGGTGTAGTTTACAATGACTCCTGTGTTTGCTGTAGAAGGCCACGCATTATACAATGTGCGCGGAGGAGGCTGTTGGACGTTGCATCACTGCTCTGTTTCATAGCTGGATTGAGGGCCCTGTGGCGCAGCCGTGATCTATTGTCCTGGGGTACGGACCCGTGACATGAGAGGGGAAGCCGCGCTAAGCTGACATAACACTGACGCATCAGCGAGGCCACGGTGGCCAGGCTAGAAAGTCGGCAACTTACACACATGAAAACACACATTCTTGTATCCTTCATACTGTATAATGGGACTTGTAGAGTCACGGTTTGTCCTAAGAAACAATGTTGAAGACTTCAATGCTATATTTCAGTTTCAAGATTCGTAGCATTATGATAGAGTGTAAAGTCCTTTTCTGTGGTGAAGATAATACTTCAAATGAGAGGGCTTCTTTATATCTGACTGAGCGTCCTGGACGTTGCAAAGTTCAGAGCACACACTCACAAACACCACACTATGTCACGCCCATCGGCACCCTTTAGCATCGGTATGAAACGCACCGGGCTTTCCATTAACTACAATGTAAACCCATCCATGGCAACAGTAAACGCTCAGAGAAAGTGCTGTGGTGACGTAGTTTAAAGAGCGAAAGAGACACACAGGGTGGGCGGGAGGGGTGGTCTATTGCCCAACAACACTGGCGTTCATTCAAGAGACCACTGTTACAATCAGCTGTTCGTTCACGTCTCGTGTTCGCAACGTAAAGTCACATTTTCACTTTATAAGTGTAGTAATGTTAAGCCCAACCATGTTGTTTTTTCCTGAACCTAACTAAGTGGGTTTGTTGTCTAAACCTAAGCAAGTGTTTTTGTTTAATTCACAACGTTAAGCACATGTTTACTGCGACCGAAAAGTGACGCCAAGGGGTCAGACAAAGCGTCAGCATATGACGAGTTGGGATGAGAACGTGTTGGGAACGCACACACACGTTCATCCCCCACCCCAGTGTTGAGGCCCACTCTACACCTTTGCAATCACACAAGTAAATCCTTCACACGGTAACACGACACGGCCACGGTTTTCTTTCCCGAAAAATGGACTGGCACGATTAAGTCAGTATTGTTCTGTTGATCCTGGGATCAGAACGACTGGGAAGCCCAGAGTGCACCTCCTAACACACACACACTCCCTCTCTTCTCTGTTTTTGTTCTCATCCACATTTCACACCAAACCACCAGGGAGTCCCTACCTGTGTGACCAGTGGAAAGAGAAGAGTGGGTGCCCTGTTAGAGTGCTGATCATTTAATCCCCTCCCTGCCTGGGTCTGGGATCCTTTTTTCCCATTTGTAATCCCAGTGTAGAACTGGAACATCAGAGATTAGTGCGTGATTAGACTGTAACCGTCCAGTGACCTGAGCTTGCCTACAGTACCTCAGCTTTGTCTGGTCTAGCACACCAGTCAGACTCATTAGGTCGGCTGCCACTCACAAAGACATTTCCAGTTCGGCCTGTACGGTAGCAGCGCCTAGGAATTCAGTTATCTACGACTGGGATGTATGTGGTGTTACATATTCTTATGTATTGATGATGCACTGTCAAGATAGGAAAACTGTTTTAACAGTGCTCTTCTTTGTTTGTGTTTAATGTTGCACACCTCAATAGAATATCTTAAAGGGCAGCTTTGGTGTTTTTCAACCTTGACCCTATTTCCCATGTTGTTGTCAGATACTTATAATAATCTGTCAGTGGCAAAAACAAGCACTTTTAGTTAGGGCTGCACCATTATGGCCAAAATGATAATCACGATTATTTTTGATCAATATTGAGATCATGATTATTTATCACGACTATTCATTGATTTTAGGAACAAAATATTTTATTGCAATTCCACATTTAAATAAACAGAGCGCTGCTTTCACTTCCATGTTGTGCTTCATTCCAACCGTCAAAAACTCTAAATGTTATCCTTTTGTTATCCTAATGTCATCTATTGTGGTTATTTGCATAAAAACACACAATTCAAATTATTGGGAAATTAATTATTGTATTTCTATTTAGATATTTGCTTTGATTAAAAAAAAATCTTGGCATTAGTAGTTCTAATTATATATTATAAGATGCTTAGAGCTAGTGTTAGGAAGTTAAATGGGTCATAATTCCCTCTCTAATATCTATTTTATATTTCTATGAAAACATCTACTTCAAACAACTGGATTTATTCACGTTTCTCACCAAAAACTACATTTTACAAGATTACATTTGAACGCATCATGATAGCTTTATAATTTACCATCGCCGAATACAAATTTTTACCGAGCAGAGCTTGAAAGCATCATAATGTGCGCTGGTCTCTGTGATTACTCTGAGCAGCATAATGGGAATGAATTACAATAATAAGTGTCTAATTAAGTTAGTTGTTCCAAATGTTTTTAAGTTGTTCCTCTACGGCTTATAATTATTATTTCGGCAGCTGTGACAAATTGCAGTTTTATGTCTTCTTCACTCACGCTGAAGAACTTCCACACCAACAACATGTTGTGTGTGTGACATTACTGACTGTGCCGCTGTGTGCCGATGTAAAACCATCATGTTCAACACCACTGGCAATGACATGTATTAGTCCGTCAAATACATGCAAGTGCACATTCCAGTAGAGTACCTTGAAGCTACTATGTAGGATTGTGCCGGCTGATACCTATCTATTGTTAACTTCCTTTCACTCCTGTGTAATGTTGATATATTTTACAAAGAATTTCTTCCCGCCAGAAACGCATGGACACGCCTCTTGGCTGCAGAAAAATGTAATTGTTGCGAGCCGCACTTCGCCACTGCCTAGTGTGAATTCTGCGTTACTTTTTGATTTATGAAATGTCAATCCATGAAGATTTAATATTAGTAAAACTTTCCCAGAGCCTAGAAAAGCAATTTTAGTCTATGGGTGGGGTCAGGCAAAGAGACAGTGGGCTGAACAACCAGGAAGTTTTTGGCATATTCTTTGGGCGAGGCTTTCACTGGAATTATCTTGGATTAATACAGTACCATAGATGAATGCTTCAAACTCATGGATGTTCCAACTGGACTTCTTGGACCATATGCCATTTCTTCACCACTACCTGTAGCAACATGGTCACACTATTACACGTAATGTTTAGCTGTAAAATGAGGAAGTTTGTGACTCGGCAGCCATGTTGAGATCAGATGAGGAAATACCAAGCACCAGCCACCAGCCAGAGCAAACTTTCTCATTTTACAGCTAAACAGTACACTACAAGATGTTTCTGAAAACATTTGAAGAGAGAAATAGGCATTACAGTAACAGAATATCGATTCATATTTGATCAGTGCTGCCTAGTTTGACCGTTTGATCGGAGTTCACGAGTGATTGACAGCTGCTCAGAGAAGGCAGGCTCCAGCTCGGCTCTAAATGGTTGTTTACCTCCTGTCTGTGAAATCTTGCAGAGCACCTGAGGACACAGAGGCACATTATTTTTTTCAGGTTGCCTGTCTCATGCACTACTGTCAGGATATAGTGACCATTTTATGAAAAATAACTTTTTTTTTTAAAGGGACTGTTTGTAACTTCTAACATGTATAAATCACCCGGGTCGGTGTCCCATGCGCGCTCCCATATGCGTGCTCGCGTGTGGCTACGCTGTTCAGACTAAGACTCCAACACAAACTACACGGAAGCACCAAAACCGCAAAGTTATATCTAGTGAAGCCCGTCTTGCAAAACAGTGTTGGCCGCCGTCGAAGTACGCGGGGGAGACCATAGCTTTGGTCTCCAGGACCGGAGTCTCTGCTGTACTCTGCTCCGCTGCCTGCCTGCCTTCACTCAGCTCGCTCCACCTCACGTGCATGCGCGCACACTACACACTGCAGAAGAGTTAGTTTAGCTCTGAGAATAATAAGTGAATGTACAGTGGACGTTTGTGCAGAAATAACTGCTGCAGCTCCTCCAGACCAACAAAGATTTCCCGTGTCTTGTGAAGTGATGGGGCTCCGCAGCGAGAAACGTCATCGTCTCCGACCGGGTGCCGGTGTCTCCCTCCGGCCACGGTCAGGAGGCTGAAGCAGGAAAAGCCAACACTTAAGATCAGCATTGATTCATGGAGAGACCTTCGTCTGGTCAGCTAACATCACTGCCAAGCAGGTGAAATATAGAGTGATATTGTGGTTTTAGCTGACGTGTGTCGCCTCACTGTTTTGAGCGATGCTCGTTCATGTCTATGTAGAGCGAGCACAAGCGTGAGCCCGACGCTGACTTTCGTTGACTTAGCGGCCACAGGTGTCGCTGTTAACAAGCAATTCTGATTCTTACAAACAGTCCCTTTAAATCTTATTTGCTCCAATTCTACCCACTGCTGCTTTTAAATTGACTTGACATCCACACTACAAGTAACGTTACACATTGCCACCCAATCACACCCTTCAGGTTGTAATAAGCCCTGCTTATTGCTGAGACATGAAATTGTAAAAAGAAATGGGCTTGTGTAGTTTCGATTTCCGTCTTTGCCGTTTTAAATCCCCTGCTGCTCCCGTTTGAGAAATAGGCATTACAGTAACAGAATATTGATTCATATTTGATCAACGCTGCCTAGTTTGAGCGGAGTTCACGAGTGATTGACAGCTGCTCAGAGACGGCAGGCTCCAGCTCGGCTCTAATCGGTTGTTTTCCTCCAGTCTGTGAACTCTTGCAGAGCACCGTTGGACACAGAGGCCCATTATTTTTTTTCAGATTACCTGTCACATGCACTACTGTCAGGATATAGTGACCATTTTATGAAAAATATGTTGTTTTTAAAAATCAGATTTGCTCCAATTCTACCCACTGCTGCTTTAAATTGACTTGAATTGATCGAGTCAATTGCCACCCAATCACACCCTTCAGGTTTTGCCCTGCTTATTGCTGAGACATGACATTTGTGAAACGAAAAAGAAATGGCTTGTGTAGTTTCGATTTCCGTCTTTTGCCATTTTAAATCCCCTTCTGCTGCAGTTTGCTTCCACAAATATGGTGCGAGAATAAGGTGAAATGCAACCTGCAGCCTGTCTCCAAAATAACAGGAACGATGTCAAGTACATTGAGAAAAAAAAGCCAGTGTTTTGTTTTTGTGTAGAGTATTTTTCTTGTCCTCCCCTCCCCCCTTGTTTTCTGTCCTTCCTCTTTGTTTGCTCGATGTGCTGCTTGATCCTTTTCCTAGGTTTGCCTTGTCTCCTCCCAGCGACAAGCTGCTGCTCTCTGATTGGCTGGCTGTGAGGATGGGGTGTGGCCTACTGGCTGTTTTTCTATCTGGAGGATCAACTGTAACGTCAGTTTCACCAACGACGACGAACACTTAACGTCGCTTGAAAAACGTCTTTAAATCGCATTAAAAGAGCTTTAAAACGGCACAAGTATCGTTACAAAAACGGAGATTAATCCAACCCCGCCGGAGGAGTTTAATAATTTAAGAAAAAGGAAGGAAAAGAGAAGGAATAAGGTTGTTTTTTGGTCGTCCTTCCTGTTCAGCCCTTTGTGTGTTTTCTTCCACCGAGCCAGGCGACCCAGTAGCGCCCCCAGCCGGAAAGAAGTTTCGAGGATAGGGAGCCACAGGAGCGGCCGAGTCTCTCTCCTCCCGACCGTCGTGGGTCCCCCCAGCTCACTAATCCGATGCGGAGTGAGGATGAGTCCCGCTCTGGAAGCCCTCATGCAGGCGGATGGGACTCCTTACCCCGGAAAAGGGGTGATGCTTGAGCCCTTCGTGCACCAGGTGGGAGGCCACTCCTGTGTGCTGCGATTTGGGGAGCAAACAATATGCAAACCACTGATCCCCAGAGAGCACCAGTTCTACAAGAGCCTCCCTCCAGAGATGAGGAAGTTCACCCCTCAGTATAAAGGTAAGACCACCCCCAAATCTGCAGGAAGTGTCAAGCTGTGTGGTGGTGTATTAAGCTTTTTCCTTATATCTCTCATTTTGATATTGCATTGCAAAAAGTCCCATTTGTTCAGATTGCAAGGCTATTGTTTTTCTTTTCCTTATCTCTGTGTGTGCAATATATAATGCTTTTAATATTGCATTGCAAAAAAGTCCCATTTGTTCAGATTGCAAGGATATTATTTTGCTATTAAGCATTTTCCTTATATCTCTCATTTTGATATTGCATTGCAAAAAGTCCCATTTGTTCAGATTGCAAGGATATTATTTTGCTTTTCCTTAGCTCTGTGTGTGCAATATATATATATATAATGCATTTAATATTGCATTGTAAAAAAGTCTGTTCAGATTGCAAGGATATTATTTTGCTTTTCCTTATATCTCCGTTTGTGCAATATATATAATGCATTTAATATTGCCTTGCAAAAAAGTGTTCAGATTGCAAGGATATTATTTTGCTGTGGGTACAGTATAGTGGATTGCTGCAAGGGCTTAAGGAAAATGGTGTACACAACAACATACTGCAATAGTATTATTTTTTATCTTTATAAATAGATGCATTTCTGTTTTTAATGGTCACATAATATGACTTGTGTACAGTCTCACGGTGGAGCAATTGGCAGGCAGTTTTCTGCATGGAGGGAGGGGGTGATAGTAGCATCCAGGCTGAGGGGCCTGACTAGGACAAGCACCCCAGAGAGAGGTCTTTCAAGTACCGTGCCTGGCTTTTAAGACCGCGTTGGTTTCAGGATGAGCTATAGAGTTCCACTGGGATCAAAAATAAATGGATACATCACCGGTGGAGTAATTCACAAGTCACTCGAGGAGATTTACAGGTCTGGTTTCAGGTCCGTCACAGAAACATGGACGCAAATACACATTTTCACCTACACACACTGGAATATTGTGTTCCTCTGGTTGCGTCCAGGTCCACGATGTCTCACAGTTCCACCCACAGACAATGACACCTAGTACATGCTGATACTTAAGATGGTCATATGACAGAGGTAAGACACACACTGGTACCTGACTCCTCAGTAATGCAGCGTGGGACTATAAAAAGACCCAGGATGGAGGAGTGTGCTTTTGGAGAGGACTTCTGGGGCCTGTGACACTCCTCCGTCTCTTACGTTTCACACAATAATAAGAGGAAGAGTTGCTGCTTTGCATTTAAGAAAACATAGTAGTTTCTGGTGTTCAATAGCTTTGAAAGGAAATTTCGGGGACAACTCGCAGTAATCAGACACAGCATGAAGAAGGTGTAGATGATTTTAATTCCAAGATACAGGCATGAAAGTCAGCTTGGACAACCAGAACTTTTGAACCTAATAAAACAAAGTCATTGATAATTATCTGCACCTCTGTTGAAACCCTGCTATTATATCGTGGCCAATCGGGCTATAAAACTCTTAATAGATGCACCTATTTCACTAATTTATGGGCCCTTGTGAATTAAGTCGGAGTGACTCATAAGTTCTCACACTCACTGAGGTGGTGTGATGACAGTGCAGCTTTTAGTGGACAAGCACAGTCCATAAGGACAGACTCAAGAGGCAGGGCCTCCTGCAGGATGGTGATGTCAGTGCGCATGGCATCAGCCAGGCCTCGGGCTGCGGAAGAAATGTGGATGCTGGGTCCTCAGGCCCGTCGTTTAACATGCAAAAATGCATTTTTAAGCCCAGGCTCTGTTTGGACATGTTGTTCTCAGAGTATTTCTTATTCTCTGTTACTCAGTGGCTGTTTTGTAATGTGACTACTGCTTGTGTTGTTGGATGCAAAGTGTGTCGACTCGGACGCTGCCTCCTTATCTCGGCCACTTTCTCTCCCCCATCAGTTTCGGCCACATCCCTCCTTCCTGTCTGTGGTTTATCTCTATCAGCCGCTGCAGCTGTGATGTTTATTCTCAGTGCGACACCTCCCCCACGCCGCACATGGATGTGCGACACACACACAGGCCTTTTTAGGGGCTTGTACAAGGGGGGTAGGGGGTCTACTGGGTGCCTGTTTGTGGATCGTGTTATAAAATAGCATAAAGGTAGACTGTGTTTATCATTAAGAGGATCCTAGAAACATCAGCCCTTAAACCCTCTCTGGTTTGTTTTTGAGTTTGTAAAACTGTGGTCTATACTCACCTTTTAAACAAAAAACATCTTCAAATGTTCTTGTTTCGTTTTAAGGCATGTATTATGAACTGTGTAGACAGACTCATTGTAACTGAATCATGGTGTGAATCATGATGATAAATGTCATCAAGCAGCAGCCCTTCTCTGTTGCTTATTTAGCTGTTTGATGTATGTTTCTGTATGTGGAAAGAGAGAACTGTACTTCATTTTCTCATGTCATTGCAGCCTGCTCTAAACTCTGTATCATGAGTTATTGTGTGTGTTTCATGAGGATGTTTGGTAATTGCTTAATAAATATCCCGCTCAGTTTGACACATTTCAGCCTTCTGTGGTATTTTGTCTCTTGTTTCCTAAATAATGAGTCATAAACAGTTTGCTCTTCATATACATGTTAATGTCATATTTTCCACTTCCATCTTTCTGTCACATATGTGGTGATCTCAACTTCCATATAACATTTTTATGTGTGTGCATGTGGAGATGTGAACATGCAAATGGCTGTATGAATGTGTCAATATCTTTGTGGGAATGTGTTTAAAAAAAGATTTGGTAAGGTAATAATTATTATAAATGACCATAATAGAATTGAAGTAAGAGCTAATACTCATAACCACTCTCTCTCTGGTGCTCCTTCTCACCCTCTCTCAGGTGTCGTATCCGTCAGTTTTGAAGAGGACGATGAAGGAAACCTGTGCCTCATCGCCTACCCCCTCCACACCGAATCAGGCGACCTGGAAAACAAAGATCCCTCAGCGGACTGTGAGCCCAAGAGCAAGATGCTGAAGTTGAGCAACAAGAAGCAGTCTTCGTTGCTTCTGGAGAACGACAACTACAGCAAAGACCGAGCTCGACACAGCCGCAAAGAAGACAAGATCATGAGGTGAGGATGCTTGCAGTAGCACCTTGATGCTTTCATAAACGACAAGACACCTCATGTTCTGTAACACCAAAGCTGACATCTTTTCTGTGTTGTCACTTTTGCAGTTATAATCGTGATGAGATGCCGCAGCAGCAGCAGGCAGAGGTTCTCTACTTCAGCCTGGAAAAAGGCAACGTTGTGCCACAGATCAAACACAACCCCTGGAGTCTCAAATGTCACCAGCAGCACCTACAAAGGATGAAGGAGAATGCAAAGCACCGTAACCAATACAGTATCCTTTCATGACTGAACAGCTGTTACTGGGTGTCTCATTGTGCAGTGACGTAGACAGACAGGTCTTAGATGTTAATATAAGCAAGTATACACTCTCTTGAGTTTATAGGTCTTTTGTTGTTGTGTGATCCTTGACCGCCTTTCACAGAATTTATTCTTTTGGAGAACCTGACGTGGTGCTACACAGTACCGTGTGTCTTAGACTTGAAGATGGGAACTCGCCAGCATGGAGACGATGCATCAGAGGAGAAGAAAGCCCATCAGATTCGCAAGTGTCAACAGAGCACATCTGCCTCTATTGGAGTGCGACTTTGTGGCATGCAGGTACAGTAGTGATGCAACACAACTAATTTGCATTAAAGCTTCAGTGGGTAGAAATGGAGCAAATATGATTAAAAAAAGTTATTTTTATAAAACGGTCACTATATCCTGACAGTAGTGCATGAGACGGTAGTGAAAAAAAAACATGCGCCTCTCTCCTCTGGTGCTCCTAACGTCATCTGTAGGATTTCACAGCCCGGAGGAAAACAACCAATCAGAGCCGAGCTGGAGTCAAATCAATATTCTGTTACTGTAATGCCTATTTCTCGCCTCAAATGTTTTCAGACACATCTTGTAATGTACTGTTTAGCTTTAAAATGAGAAAATTTGTAACCCGGCGTGCAGAGGTCTAGTTATCTCTCAGAACACTTGAATTACAATATGCTGAAAGGTTATTATGGAATTTTTCCCCAATGATGCCAAAACATTTCTGCCTACTGAAGCTTTTAATTTTTTTTAGTATTGGTTACATGTGGAGCTGTAGTGCTCATGTTTCTGTGTGACCTACAGGTCTACCAGTCAGACTCCGGCCAGCTGATGTTCATGAATAAGTACCACGGCCGTAAGCTGACCCTCGCAGGCTTCAAGGAGGCGCTCTACCAGTTCTTCCACAACGGGCGTCGCCTGCGGCGAGAGCTGCTGTCCCCGGTGCTGCGCAGACTCCGGGAAATGCAAGCTGCCCTGGAAGCCTGCGAGTCCTACCGCTTCTACTCCAGCTCCTTACTCATCATCTATGACGGAGACCCTCCCAGGACTCGTAGTAGACCTAGACACCGTGGTGGGGAAGAAGGCGACGAGGATGAGCCATCTGATGAAGAAGAAGAGGAGGAGGACGAGGAGGAGGAGGAGGAAGGAGCCTTTGGTTTTCCTCGTTCCTCCTCGGCGGGCGGCAGCGCCAGTGTGGCCGGAGGGAGCAGCAACAGTGGCAGCAGTCGCTCCTCCCACAGCACAGGAGAGGCCAGCAGCCCAGAGGTGGACGTGCGCATGATTGACTTTGCTCACACCACCTGTCGGCACTACGGAGAGGACAGCGTGGTGCACGAAGGCCAGGACAGCGGTTTCATTTTCGGCCTTCAGAACCTGATCACCATCATCTCCCAGCTGGAGGATCACAGCACAGACTGAGGCTGGCCTGGAGCCAACACGGTTTAAATTTCAAGCACGGGAAGAGCTCATTGAGCTGAAACCCTGCTACTCCAAGGTGCATCGCCCTTACGCCTTTATAGGGGTCTGACCCTCCTCTGCTTGGAGGGAACCTCAGACACCTCGGGGTCATGGGGAGAGTCCGTGTGGTCGTCCCTGCGCTCTCCCTCACCTGCCAGAGGACAGGGCTGCCTGTGCCCTTACTTGCACTTTTCTCTTTCTGGGACTGCTCCTTTTCTTTGTCATACATGGTAGGAGAGATGTTGTATGAGACGGCGGTCTCTCAACACACACAAGGACTCCTGTAGCATCCTAGGACTCTCCCCTCCCCCTCTCCTCCTCTGGTACAGACGAGTTTCTTTATTGTTAAGTTCTCTCTGAGAGAGAAAGAGCGAGGCAGAGATAACTGAAGTGTAGTTCTAGGAGCCTGACGTGGTGCTTTACCTGTGATCAGTTCTTTTTTGGGATGAAGTTTGGACTGCCGGTCCCCCACAGCACAGCACATCATTAGTGGGGAAGTTGACTGTACAAGCTGACCTTGGCTGGCTAGGTCAGTAGCCTTGTAGCAAACGACAACTTAAGCTTCTGAGAAGGACATTTTGTGTTTATATTGGTGTCTCTGAAGACCTTCGCAACAAACATGGTTTGTGTGTCCACCGGGCACTCGGATTTACACTTTTTTGGTGGAAGAACAAGATGATTTAGGTCTAGAAGAAGGGATTTGCCTTTTTTCAACCGTTGCTCTCCCCCTGTACTTTTTTTTGCCTATAAGCGAAAGACTTTTTGAAAAGGGTAACATCCTTGTTTTGTCACTGTCTTTGTTTTCATCTGATTTTTCTCCTCTTCATTCCTGAAACTTTGACTAAACAAAGAGAATATATTGATTTAAAAACACTAGCTACAAAGACTATAAAGAGACTATTTATTTGAAAGGATTGTTTAAAAAAAAAAAAAAAAAAATGGAAACAGCTACATTCCATATTACCACTCTATCTGTTCTGACTTTGATTTATTTTATTATTGCAGGAGCCGATTTGTTTCTTGTATACCTGTGTGTTAACAGTGTCTTGAAAAATAAAGGCATTCATTTGTGGTAAAAGCTACTGTCTATATTGTGTTCATTTACTCATTTAGCATATTTAACAAAGTGCATGGAGACATTATTGACTTACAGTATCTACTATGGAATCTTTTTTTAACTCACCCAGACCAACAGAAACAGTGGTCCAAGCATCTGATTTCTAATCAGGTTGAATGCTGATTACGGTTTAAGTTTTAGTGAACTAGAGTCGATGAACTCATGTTCAGGCCTTCTGTGAATCATCTTTACATCAGTTTATTGTATTGCTTCACCTGGCAAAAGAAAACTCACTACATGCACAACAGAGGAAAAATGTTTGTGTGCTTGCTTTTAAATCATGAAATTTGTTATTTTTCTTAAGAGAGACCAAACCGCTGTGTGGGTTTGGCTGAGAAACGTGATGTGATGTTGTTTGAGGTTGATGGATGTGATCTAGGTCAGTGACATTTGACACAGCTGTGGTTGAATATTTCTCAAGCAACCTAAATAAAACCATTTGGTTCTAAGGTGATGCTAGTATTAAAGGTATAATACGCAACAATTTCTTAAAAAGCGATGTATAGACTGATACTAAAATAGTCCCTCAACCATCACTAGAAGTGTGTGTTGGTGTTTCTGCAGAGACCCTGCAGCCCTCTGCCTGGATTTTCTCTTCTTCTTATTTTGCTTTACTCTGGACGCTTCTGGGCGTCTGCATCAGCCTTTAGGCCCCACTTGGTGGTGTAACCCCCCAGCCAATAACAGCACACAGGGTGTGCAGCCTGTTCAGGTGGTCAAATACCGCCGCTTTGTCACGCCTCTCGGCTTCTGACCAAGGCACAAGTTATTAGCTAATCATCGATGGGCACAAGATGCTTTGCGGCCGTATTTGACGGATGAGAACGGTTTTGTTACATCGCTGTGAGTTCCCCTCTTCCTCTGTCTCTCCTCTGCTGTGTGCAGTGGCTGTTTGTGTGCTGCTATCGGTGTGTCAGTTTGACCGAGACACACACACACACCAGGCAGAGAGGACAGCCTGCCTTTCAGCTGCATTCATTCAAAATCCAGCAGCTGGACACCTTTCTGCAGAGTTGTGTGGAGTTAGTTGTGTGTTTATTTGTGTTTGAGAATGTAACCACGTGAAACAATAAAAAAATAAAGTTTTATTTCTCTGATTCGCTGCTTTGTTCTCACTAGTGCCGCTCTCTCTCCGTTCACTCTATAGCTCGCTCGACCATTGCTGCTCTCTCTCTCTCACACTTGCTAGTTGAGCTGAGGATGAGGGGTCAACTTCGAATGTGGTGTGTTTACAAACACCAACCAACAACTGTCGCATATTATACTTTTAAGGATCATTAGCTGTAACATTAGCAGTTTCTATGCAGTAACAAGGAGTTCCAATGTGATGATTAGTTGCCAAAACATCAGAACCTCTTTGCTTCTTCTGTTTGTAATTTACATAATATAGACTAAATCCAACAGGCTTCAGAGTTTTCCTTTGTTTGCACAAATATGCTCGAGACGGCATAAAAACAAAGACTGCGAACCTCACGTTGCATGCGTCATCACAGCCACAGAGTTCATTATTAAGCAGTTAAGTTGAGGTTTTTGGCCTTGTTACCATTCGGCGCCGACATCGCCGACTGATCGGCACTAGGCTTTGGATTATACACTTCAAAAACTTCCAGTAGAGCTGTAATGCTAAGCAGGAAGCATTGCAAGGTGTTGAGCCAGCAGCCACATGCAGCAACCTCAAATGACCACTATTTGTTTAACGTACCGTATGCCCCCTGAACCCCCTAGTGGAAATAAGTAATCGGCTTTCCAGCACCGGAAAACCCCCTGAGCTAAGGAGGGTAAGTCCGCGGAAACACTGGCTGCGTGGAAAGTATGCCTTGAATGCTGCATCGCTTTTCAGCATCTTGGCACACCTGCTCCACATGAAGGGTGGGGACACTTACTGGTACTGGTGACATTTCTAAAGGCTAAGGTGATGATGCGGAGACAGTGGCAGATACATATTTTCAACCCTTAACCAACGAGTGCCGTGTGAAACGGGTGGAGTATGTAAATATACACTGTATTTGTTCAGTGAGACTTATTGTCCATGTTAGCAAACAAGACATACTGGTCCGTCTGCCAAATGATGCCCAGTAAACAAACTGCAGGCCCTGAGGAGCATCACGCAGCACTCTCCTGCCACCGCTCATCATCATCATCAGATCCACAGTTCACTTAGCTGGAACAGACTGACTCAGAGCCTTCAGATGACCCACATACCCATGCTTTGTGTGCAATGCACAAGATTATTCATGCATATATCCCCCCAAAATATAATTAAAGAAAAATGCAGTACCAAACACAGAGACATGGGTGGAACTTATCTGTTATTTGAGCGTGAAATCAATCAAATCCAGTTATGGATGCACAGTTTGACATGTGTGAAGCTTTATGTCACTCCATCTGTTTTCCTGTCGGTCTTCCCGGGACGTTGGGGGGGTTTGATGCAGCGAACATCATCAAAGGAAAGCGAAGAGATGATAGCACTAGACATGAGATGAGAGGGATTATCATTTCCTCTTTTTTAGATCTAAAAATATCTGAACCTCCCCAGCTCATCTGCTGCCTGCATCAAAACAGGTTTAGCTGAATATGTTTTTCTCCCATATGGTTTTAATGATGAAGCACAAAAATATATTTGATTTATGAAAGAAGACAGTTCCTCTCTGTTCCCTGTGTGTTGAAGCATTGCTTCACTTGATTTGCTTGTTTTTTGCCTTTTATTAGTGGGCTCATTTGTCTGTGTTGTGTCTGTGCTGTATGCATGTGGGTGGTGCTGGTGTAGGACACAGACAGTTGCCTTGGTGACTGAACTGACTTTTGTGACAGTGAAACATCACCATGGCAACAGCACTGGTATTTTTAGCAGTTCTGCACCACAAAATGAAGGGGTGGGTGGCTTGGCCTCATTGCTCATACGGAAAACAGATATTTACATAACCTGAATAAATGACACCTGGCATAGATTTGAATTTAAGCTAATGTCATGCTGTAAAAGAGTAAAAATTAGGGCTGTCAATCGATTTAAATATTTAATCATGATTACTGGCATGATTTTTGATCTGTTCAAAATGTACATTAAAGGGAGATTTGCCAAGTATTTAATACTCTTATCAACATGGGAGTGGGCAAATATGCTTGCTTTATGCAAATGTATGTATATATTTATTATTGGAAATCAATTAGCAACACAAAACAATGACAAATACTGCCAGAAACCCTCACAGGTACTACATTTAGCATAAATAATATGCTCAAAGTGCTGACTTGACTATGACTTGCCCCAAACTGCATGTGATTATCATAAAGTGGGCATGTCTGTAAAGGGGAGACGCGTGGGTACCCATAGAACCCATTTTCATTCACATTTTCAATCTTGAGGTCAGAGGTCAACGGACCCCTTTGAAAATGGACATGCCAGTTTTTCCTCACCCAAATTTAGCGCAAGTTTGGAGCATTTTGTAGCCTCCTTCATGACAAGCTAGTGTGATGGTTGGTACCAATGGATTCCTTAGATTTAGTAGTTTCATATGATGCCGGTATCTTCACTCTAGCTTTAAAACTGAGCCCGCTACAACCTAAAAATTTGCAAGTTGCGTTAATGTGTTAAAGAAATTAGTGCCGTTAAAATGAATTTACGTTAACACATTATCGTGTTAACTTTGACAGCCCTAGTGAAAAATATACTGTATATTCCACAAAAAAAGATTTTGTATAATTCAGTGCAATGTGTGTGATCACACACTTATATAAACCATGCAAAACATCTAAAATATTTTTAATTTGATGTCATTTCGTGTCCAGAAGAACACAGCATACTCAAAAAGTGCTTGAACCAGAAGATACACAATATAAATGTATATATGCTGCACCATCATATAGTTGCTAAAAAAAGGGAGCTAACCATCCTGGCTATGTTTTTCTTCATCCTCTCTTTTTGTCTCCTCTTGAGTGTCCATCTCCTCCCCTTTCTTGTCCTCCTCGTCTCCCTCCTTCAGCTCCACAGTGACAGTGTCTGGGCTGAGAGAGGCAGGGAGCTGCTGCAGGTCAATGTCTGGGTCTCAGAGTGAACCGTTACAGGTCTGATGCTCCTCTTTGTTACTTAATGTCTGTAAAGGGAAGACTTGTGGGTACCCAAATAACCCATTTTCGTCCACATATCTTGAGGTCAGAGGTCAAGGGACCCCTTTGAAAAGGGTCATGACAGTTTTTCCCCGCCAAAATGTAGCGCAAGTTTGGAGCGTTATTAAGTTACCTTATCAACGAGCTAGTATGACATGGTTGGTACCAATGGATTTGTTAAATTATTTAGTTTAACCTGATGCCAGTATCTTCACTCTAGCTTTAAAACTGAGCCCGGAAGTCGACGCGTTATTACCGCGTTAACTTTGACAGCCCTAGTAAAAATGTATCCTTTTGTTTCACTGCATTAGGTAGCTTGCTTGATTTAGAAATATTGCAAATAAACATCAGTTAACACAACGTTCAAACTGGATGTTATTGGATTTTGCAATGTACAAAAAGAACTAGTAAAGCCTGATTGACCCCAATAGCACACGGGGGAGTGTGAGTTATGATGTAAGAGCTGGTGAGATTAATCCTATTCCGTTGATAACGCATGAATGCAACGTGGAGGTAAACACTCAGCTGTTTGTGTGTGTGTGTCTTTGCTTCATGGAGGCCTGTAGTGAAACACGTTGGTGTGACTGAGCACACGGTACGACAGACGTCACAGATCAAAGTTTATGGAAATTCTTGTTTTCATCATGGCAACCTGAGCTTCTCGGCCTGACGGCTTTAAAAGGGCATTCTGTTGCAGACGTGATCTCGTGCTGCAAAAGAAGAAGCCATTTCTCTGTGAAACAAAGCAGTAACAGGATGTAAATCTGCCGTACAGCACATGCACTCTCACTCTCCCTGCAGCCACAACAGAGAAGTGAATGTGAGCTTAAAATAACCCAGACAAGAGCAAAGACACAGAGTTTGAGTTATCTCTGCTCTATATACTAAAGCCATAGTTTGGAAATGTATGAGCTTTCAAGAACTAAAGTTGAAATATGGTCTAGAAAACCAAGATTTCTTTACATAGGCTATTTTATTAAAGAAGTGATGACTGATCCCAATACAGATATGAATGGTATGATTAAAATGATTGCGTATGGATACCACCAGGGCAGACCTCATGTCGTCTTAGCCTTTTCTCGTGCCAACCAAGCCTTATAGGGGAAAGCAGAGGATGTACATAAAAAACAAATGGGAATCAGAGCTAAATATTGAAATTTTAGATGCAGAATGGTACAAAATGTGTATATACACAGTGCACTACCACTAACTCATGCATTGAGGAAGTTTGGTTGGAAGAATCTTACCAGGTTCTTCATAACGCTGCAGATCAAAAGCAGACAGCTAACCACCCAACAACCGACCTGGAAGCCAACCATATAATCGTGTTTTTTTGGGATTTACAGTAACCTAAACCCTTTCTGTAACAATGTAAATGCAACCCAGAAACTCATGCACACTTTGACTCTCACAAACACTCAATAAAATCTATTCTGAGGCAAATTAGATCACCGGGACAGGCGATGTATTGAAAAAACATTCCCCAGTCTTAATTTTTTTTTGTATTTTTTGTTATATGTTATATTCGTTTATACGTTATATTTATTTTATTTTTTTCTCCACAACCATCTGGCAACCCCTGGAAATGATCTCCCGACCCCCAGGTTGAGGACCACTGATCTAGGGGACATAAAAGAGGTCATACAAAGAAGAGATATGTACCTGGCACACGTTTTGCTCATAGCCAGCAAAAAAGCTATAACAAGACAATGGTGTAAAGCTGATCCTCCAGGGAAAGAGCAATGTTTGAGGTTGTTCAAGAGCTTAATTCAATGTAAAAATGGACTAAGGAAATGGGAAAAGTGGATAATTTCTATGAAACATGATGCAGAACAAGTAACAAACTGGAAACAAGACTGTGTGTGTGTGTATTTATATGTGTGCAGGTATGGACCACACGCAACATGTCATATGTCCAAAGACTATGGTGTCCCAGCATGTTATGCAACCCTCCTTGAACTCTGGTCAACAGAATGATCAGATAGCAACACACGGCCTCCAGGACGGAGAATAAAATGACAGTTTGATCATAGGGAGAATTTATGATACTATATACCTGAACACACTGTGCGTCATCTGTTGGCCAATTTTCCTATCAGACCAGTTGTATTACAGTTGTACTTTCATAGCAGTAGTAGTAACCCTGCTGGCACTGTCTTAATGTAGTGTCTCATCGAATCTTTAACCATTGTCCTTGACAGTCTATCTGCGATAGATAGATAGATAGATAGATAGATGGATAGATAGATAGATAGATAGATAGATAGATAGATAAACTTTATTTGAATAACACCTTTTATTCAAGAAATGCAGCACAAAATACTTTACAATAAAGGTAAATAGACATAGAATTAACATAAAAACAGAGATAGAATGACAAAAATAATGCAGAATAAGAAAATAAAACACACTTGATAAAATAAGATAAAAATAAAAATAATATAAAAACAAATGTAAAATAGAATGCATGACATAAGATGGAAAATAAAACCCACTAAATAATAAATATTAAAATCAGTACCCATATTTGCAGCATGCACATATGCATCAATAAACACAGCAGCATGTTTATGTTTATTTGCACACAGATAAAACTTCATAAAAAAAAAAATGTTAAAGTAAGAAATGGGACAGGAGAGGTCAAGAAGCCACAGGCTTATACAACAGACCTCCCCTCAATGTAAAGAGAAAAACAAAACAAAAGAAAATTAAGCTAGCATAATTTTAAAAAAAATGTATACAAAAAAAAGACAACAAAAGCTCACAAAATAAACAGGAAAACTAACCAAACATCAAAGCAGCATCAAAAGGTCTCCATCATTATCTTGACCTCATTGCAGCACAACAGCAGTACATCTGACTTACCCCATGTGTGAACAACATCAACGAGTCCTGCATGTGGAGGTTACGTACACAGTTTACACACAGAGACTGGTGCGCTCTCAGTTTTGTTTTGGACAGGAGCAAATATGAGCTGGGATTATATAACTCCTCAGTGGTGTCGGTGACAGTTTTGTCTCATTTCTCACCAGCAGCTGTCATCAGGGGTTGTGCCAGGCCCTCAACAGCTGCTCTCAAACTTTATTTATATCACCAAATCCACAACAGTCTATTGTCTGTTGTTGAACATAGACTACTTGACATATTTATACAGTGACAGGTGGACCCAAATCATGCCAGGGAAATGTCCAACACCCCTCGCTGTAGAGGCAAAGCACTCCGGCCTGTACAGTTCTGATAGACCTACATGCAGATGCCACAGTCACTCCGTCTTTGTGACTGAAGCGTCTTCCCATCCCAGCAAGTAACGTCATAACAAAGTCACTTAGATATTTCCCTTTTGCAATCTTGAGCATGAAATGGTGTGGAGTAATTAACAGGCCCTTTTCATGGCAGCCATTCTGACATGTCCTAGCAGAGTAAACACGTGTAATTGATAACAGTAATTATGGTCCCGTTCTATTTAGTGTGTCACAGCCAATCCAGTCAGCCAGCAGGCACAACACCAGGGCCTTGGCCCACTTAAATGGAACAGGACCATAATTAATGTTATTAATTACGCCTGTGTTTACCCTGCAGTGACATGTCAAAATGTTTGCTGTGAAAAGGGCATATATTATATCATGCAGTACATATGCATGGAAGTGTAGCACCCACCCTCCGGTTCCCCCTCAGGTAAACACTGTTGTCTCAGTCAGCACTTCGCTGTTGTTTGCACTGTTAGCGCTGTTAGCTAACAGTATAGAAGCAAAGAGACGACATTTTGGACTGAAAATGCTTATTATATTTATAATATCTTATTGTTCAACACAGGCCATTTTGGTAGAATATGACAATACAATAGAAATCATTTTGTTTTACTTTTGTACGGCCCTTTTCAGGCGAACGTTTTACTGGCGTCCGGTAGTTTCGCTTTTAGTACAAAATGGCGGAAGCATAGCTTTGCTGCTGGGTGCTGATTTGCGGAACAAACAATTGAATTTCGCTGATGTTGCAGTGGAAGCAGTTCTTTGCTTTTAGCACCGTTAGCTGCAAGCCGCCGGCTCGCCCTCGCCATGTTGAGAGCCGTTGAGAGGCAATAGAAATGCTCCTAATCCCGCGTTTAGCACCTTTAATTTGTCACCTGGCTGTATCGGTGCCTGAAACTTGTGCTCTCGTGTTTACAACATAGGAAGTCGTTTACATGATATGCTTGGCGTTCAAGTGGTGAGAACAACGCTGCTAAGCAACAGCAATATTAACGTTGCTGTCGGCGTCTACAGCTCACAGAGGCTAACAGTTTAGCAAGTGGGTAACATAATGCAGTAAATGCAAAGTCATAATGGCAGAGGAAAAAGATGAGGCCGTTGGAAATATCAACATTTTCCTCAGACATATTATAAAATTACGAAGAAAAACTATACACAACTAAAATTACAATATATTAACTTATTATGCGCCGAAAAATTTACTTCAATGGCCTCCGTCATTTCTGACGTCAACAAACACGTCATAGGTCGTGAACTCAGAGCTTTCAGAAACTTTCCACTTATGAGGTTGTGAATACCAGAGGGGGGCGTTCATATGGACTCATCTCGTGAACACGGTAAATACGACCCCATTTGAAGGCACCAAATGTTCTAATTGGTAGTTAAATAGCCAGTTAGATGTAGTAAATCACATTCAAGTCAGTCAACACAAGGACAGAGAGGCTGTAAGAGATATCCGGAGGAAAAGAAGAGTGATGTGTGTGATGCTGACACACTCGCTTTGAGCCTGATTCTAGCACGTGTTAAACTCACAGGGAGACACATCCACTGTGATGATATTTGTGAGCACTTTATATGAGCGTGAGTAAGCGTGCGAGCATGTGAGCCCTTCGACGGCCCGTCAAACCACCCAACGAGATGTGGAAAGATATTTGTACCCACATCACAGAACACTCATTCTCCCTGCAGCAACCGCAGAGAAGTGTGCGAGTACGTGTGCTTAAAATAGCCCAGACAGGACAAGACAGGCCGGGAACGCTATGAGTATACGCTTCGTAGTCTGGAATAATCTGGATTAAGCCTGATGACTGCAGTCTGGTTAAGGGCGGTTAACCCTTGAAGGGTCATGTGGCTAGTCACTCGCACCACATTCTCCTGTCAGTGGGATTGTTTTGGTTCTCTGCTCTTTATTAATCCTCCTCACATACATTTTCCACTTCATAAATGCCATGACTCTTTCCCTGAAGTAATTGCAGTGCCCGTAGATGGATTATAATGAGTGAGTGTGTCCGTGTGTGGGTGGAGGAGGTGTAGGCAGGATGTTTCAATGAAAAGTCCTCTGTAGCTGAATACCTTTTAATTACTATAATAAGGGTTATGGCAGTGAACACTGACAATGGTTTCCTGTCATGTTGGCTCGTTTATCTCTCTCAGAAGATTTATTTTCAGCAGGTTGTCTTGCTTTTAAAAGACAAAGCATGTCTTCGTTGTGTGTTGTTTCAAGTGATGCTTTAGATATTTCATCTGTTCTTTTCAGATAGAATTGTACACTGTTTGTTGTCTCTAAGCTGTATTTATTTAAGTTGTGCAATAACTAAGGTTTAGCTGTTGTCTCATATTCTAACTAGGGCTGTCAAAGTTAACGTCATAATAACGCGTTAACGCAAACTCGTTTTAACGGCACTAATATCTTTAACGCATTAACGCAACTTTCAATTTTGAGGCGGGCTCAGTATTAAAGCTAGAGTGAAGATGCTGGTATCATATGAAACTAGAAAATCTAATAAATCCATAGGTACCATGTCATACTAGCTTGTCATGAAGGAGGTTAAATAATGCTCCAAGCGTATATGCAAATTTTTGGCGAGGAGAAACTGGCATGGTCATTTTCAAAGGGGTCCCTTGACCTCTGACCTCAAGATATGTGAATGAAAATGGGTTCTATGGGTACCCACAAGTCTCCCCTTTACAGACATGCCCACTTTATGATAATCACATGCAGTTTGGGGCAAGTCATAGTCAAGTCAGCACACTGACACACTGACAGCTGTTGTTGCTTGTTGGGCTTGAGTTGTTATGATTTGAGCATATTTTTTATGCTAAATGCAGTACCTTTGAGGGTTTCTGGACAATATTTGTCATTGTTTTGTGTTGTTAATTGATTTCCAATAATAAATATTTACATACATTTACATAAAGCATATTTGCCCACCTCCATGTTGATGAGAGTATTAAACACTTGACAAATCTCCCTTTAAGGTACATTTTGAACAGATAAAAACTGTGCGATTAATTTGCGATTAATCGTGATTACCTATGGAAAATCATACGATTAATCGCGATTAAATATTTTAATCGATTGACAGCCCTAATTCTAACGTTATCATCAACGAACAACTGGTCACTTTGCAATTCATTTAGTTAAAACAAGAGATCTCTGCTGGGGTAATTTGTCTGTTATGGCTGTGTTTGCATTAAGAGCGTAAATGTCAGAGAGAGGGAACCTTTAAACAGGTTACATAAGACAGTTGCATTGAAGCTGCACTGTGCACAGCTGGTACAGTGAGATTAAGCAGGATGACAAAAGCCAACACAGCAAACGCCTCCTCGCTTTACACCTCTGGGATACGAAGGTGTGATTATTAACAAAGCTTTATCTCCAATTTAGACATCACACGCGCCACTTGTTTTTCCTGTATCACCTCACTCCTTCCAGCTCTGTCTCTCTGTAAACTGAGCAGGACTAAAGGTAGCCTATAGACCATCTCACTGTTGTTACGTAAACATTCCATATGTGTTTATTTCCTGTTGCAGTGAGTGAATGACATCAACTGACATAAACACGGACCCAAACTGTTGCCTAGCAATGCAATTCCGTTGAAACAGTCTGTATGGACAGTGACACCTGTTTTAGCCATGCTAGCAGCATGGCTCTGGGGATGGTAATGTCTCAGTTTGGTCCAGACTAAGATATCTAAACAACTATTAGATGATTGCTACGAAATTTTGTGCAGACATTCATCGTTCCCAGAGTATAGCGAGGTGAAGTTCCTCTCCTTCTGGTGGACCCCATGGGACCATATTTCGGAAAAAATATGTAGGCCTACAGTAGTCAACGGCGAGAGACAAATATTTTTTTTGATTCGGTTTGAATTGCGCCATGAATCACACATATGATGTTTGTCAATTTAACACATAATTTTGCAAGTCAAGAAAGTCTCAGTTTGTCGTAGGTTTGTCGTCGTATCATTTAGTTTTGTGTGAAACCGCTCAGTGAACTACATCTCTCGTCTCGCACAACACACATCGCCAACACTAGTTAGCTGGCTAACTTAGCTATGTTCAACACACAGATGAAACGTTACTTTACCTGATGTCTTTTATCCAGAGACTCCTGGTCTTTTTGTCAGCCAGGAAGCAAAAGAATGAGCGAGACTCGTTGCTGGTGTGAGTACATCCCAGAAGGAAACACACAGACATCGTAGCTTCAGAGAGAGACATTTACGCATCTTTTGGGTTTGTAGTCGTTCTAATTACATATTTTCACAGTCTGATACTTCAACAGTTTTACAACGAACTGAGACTTTCTTGACTTGCAAAAATATCTTTTAAATTGACAAACATCATAGGTGTGATTCACGGCACATTTCAAATGGGATCAAAAAAATATTTGTCTCTCGCCGTTGACTTCCGTTCATATTCTTTCTCAAACAAGGTCCCATGGAGGTCCACAGGAAGGGGAGACATTTTGCTTGTCTTTATGTCCTACTGACTTTTGTGATCCCCTGAATTTTCCTCTAGTGCCAACAGCAGGTTGTTTTTCAGTGAAATATCTCAACAACTTCGATGGATTTGCATGAAATTTTGTACCCCTCAGGATGCAGTAACTTTAGTGATTGACTTTTCATCTAGTGCCTTCATCAGGTCAAAATTTAATTTGCCCAAACTGCCAAACTAATGACATTTCCATCAGCAAAACTAAGACGGTGAACATGGTAAACATTATACATGATAAACAACGGCATGCAAACATTGCCATGGTGAGCATGTTTAACATGAGGACGTTAGCATTTAGCTCAAAGCCTACTGTAAACACAGTCTCACAGAACCGGTAGCGTGGTTGTAGACTGTGTTTGGCTCTCTAATCCTAAAGATTTGGTTATAAATGACACAATTGTAAAGCTGAAGAGCTGAGGCGTCCCTCATTAACCCTCTAATGCTGTGTGAGAAAATATCTGCAGGGAGGAGTTACTTGATCTGTAGATGATCATGTTTACGTAACCTGGTGCATGAGGTCGAGGACACAATGTTCTTCAGTCTGCTGGATCACAATTAAATCCACCAGTTAAACCGACCTTAACCCTTGACCTCTTGTACAGCAGATATACTGTAGGCATGTTGTGGTGGAGCATATATCAGCCATCTGTGGGTCGCCAAGAGATCAGAGCAGCTGTTTACCACAGAGACGACCCGCTGAATCAAAGCAGCGAAGGCTCAGACATCAGAGCGGTCAACAGTGAACGCAAATAATCCACTTTATAATGAAAAAATGATTTATAAGAGGGGATAGAGAGACGCAGATGTAGAGCTTCAGAGGTCTAAACAAGTTTCTCTTGACAGACCAGTGTTGTACAGTGTTTCCAGAGTGGCGGCGGACAGAGAACAGGAGAAGCGGGTAAGACAGCTGAGCGGGGAGTGACTCACTCTGCTCGGTCTCATGGTGATCTTGTGACTCTTTACTCCCACCCTTGTGCCTTGTGTATCCACTGTTCCCCCTCTCGCCTCCAAGAACCTCATGGAGGAGGCAGAGAACATAGTATTGTCCTGTCACTGTAAACATCAGATTGTGGCCCCCTGACGTCTGCCATCCTACGTCAGAGTCCCAGTAATCTACCATAGATGTGCAGTAAACAAAACAATTCAAACACACACAAAACAAATTAGAGGCGACTGTGGGCCTTTTCGATCTCACTAATGGGAACAGAAGAGGGACTGTGTGTGGCGAGCGACCTGGTTTCAATGGAGAGTGTTAACTGGTGGTAGATAACAAGAGAGTGAAACACTCGTTTCTTGCATCAGTGAACTCTCCGGGACAAAACAATGAATGAGATGAATGTGAGAAGAAAGAACAGCAGGGGAGTAAGAGAACAATCGTAACAGTTAAAAGGAATTCAACTTTCCTTCAGCGAAGACTCTTATGTAACGCAGCTGCCACGTAACATTTGTATGTGTCCATGTCCACACTGGCAAAGAGGAGTAATGTATTAATTTAAGAGTGTGTAAGCTTGAGTTACACACAAATGTGGCTGTCATTAATGCTGGCATTACTTAAAGATCAGAGATTGTGGAAAAATATGAGACGTCTATTCATTTAGACCAATAAATACTGCAAGTGTGAGTCAATTCAGTTCAATATCCAAGTGAATATTACTGTACCACTACACCGTTGGATAAAGTCAACATACAAGTTCTACTTTTACACAGTAGCCTACATGTAAGTGTGCCATTATATGAATTAATTATTGTGTTTTTCTAAATAAAGAAGGTGTAATTTAAAGAAAGGTGTAACTTATCCCCATCTGTTGCTGCTGTTTCCTGCCCATTTGCACAATTGTACGTTTGTTGTTGTATGTTTTGTAACAGTGCAGAGTTTTTTGCCGACTGTATGTTTTTAATGTTTGAATTTCATGTCATGTTTGAATTTATCTTTTATGTACTAGAGAAGCCAAAGACAAATTTCCACTAAGGTGGACAATGAAGTCAAAGTAAAGTCAAGTATAAGTAGTCAAAAATCTTAGGCCCAACAAGGGAGAAAAATGACAATGACAGCTTACAGGAATAGTTTGACATGATTTATACCGTGCACTTTTATGTCTATCTGTTCAGTATGAAGCTGGAGCCAAGCAGCTACAAACACCTCTAAAGCCCACTAATCAACATATTTTATCTTCTTTGTTATCTGTTCAAAAACAGGAGGTTATGTAACGGGCTATTGCTTGGCTGGGAGCTCTTACTTCCTGGGATGTCCACTGGTTGCCAGCAGAGCCAGGCTAGTTGTGTTACCACTCATTGTTGTGCTAAGCTAACTGGCTGCTGGCCGGAGCTTCCTATCAATCTTCTCATCTAACTCTCAGCAAGGAAGTCAATGAGCATTACTTTTTTTTTTACAAAAAAAATAGCATGTGACATCTTTACCTACCAAACTATGTATATATTTATCTTTTTGGGTGTCATTTAGACTTTTGTTTTGAGTCTTGCTTTAATTGCAGATGCCATTTTACTCATACAGTCTGGTGATGACCAGAAACTCCTGTATTATGTCTGTTATTATCCATGTAGTTCATTTGCACACCCTACAACAATGTGTAAATTGTATGCACGCACATGTTAAGTGCATACTTTTTACTTTTAACTCTAATGTTAGTACTTGTGTTTTTGATATATGTTTCTTTGCATTATTCTTTGTTCAGTGTGTTCGTTCATGTACTGCTGCTGTGACATTTTGAGTTTTATTTTTTTGAGAGTATTTATCGATCTATCTATCTATCGCAACAGTATAAGAAGTACTTAAATTTAACACTAATGCTGACATTTTTTTCTGCATACTTTTACTTTTGATACTAAAAGAAAATACTTAACTAAATTCTGTTGATAATACGTGTATACTTTTACTTAAGTAAGGTTTTGAATGCAGGATTTTTACTTGTAGTGGAGTATTTTTACATTGTGGTTTTGCTACTTTTACTTAAGACCTGAATACTTCTTCCACCACTGGGCATGATTGAGTTTCTGGAGAAGATGCAGAGACTTGTACACTGACCTCAGCACACCTGTTGCCCTGCAGTGTAAGAACCGAATGAAGAGCCTCTCTACAGCCTCTCTCTTATCTGTTCCCTTGTGCCCCAACACTATGGGGCACTCTGTTATCAGGAAGGGCTCTGCAATACTGAGAGCTCTTTCTCTGCTACACTGTGTGTGCCGTCCTCCTCTTTCAACTATGTGAGAAATGCTTCACCAACTTTTTACGACGTCCTGTTGACTGATACTCCGCCATCATTTAGCCTACTGCATTCTTGAAAGAAAGATAGAAGCAAACCTCCACATACATTTATTTCAACTAACATGACTCAGAGATACATTGAGGCCTCTGTTGCATCATCATTCTCAGTTAACCTTTCTCCGTGCACTAACCATACTACTGCCTGGGGCTCCTTCGGGTGTTGGTGCAAGTTTATGGTGTTTCCTATCACTCTTACTATTATTTGACACCAATCAGCATCTCTCAAACACAATAATTTAACATGATAATATTCACAAATATAAGATGTATTGCATGCCATTTATTGATATTTACAGCGAAGTGTTACAGTGAACTGTTATTTTGTCAAACCCTTCATGCCTGTGTGGCTCTGACTTTGTTGACAGTCAGGCTGGTTTGAGAGAAGCAAACTGCCTCAGACTGTCTTCACCAGCCTGCATTTCCTGGACTGGATCATAGATCATTTTCAGCCAACTGCTGCTCTCTGGTGGAAACTTGCATGTGTTCATGCAGGGAGGAACAGTGGAATAGTAAATATCTGCTGGTCACAGTAGATTTGCTGCCTGAAGCCAAAAGTGTAGCTTCTTAAAGGGATAGTTACTACGTGGAAACATACAGCTACTTGTTTCTTTCCCTTTAAACATATTTCTGTCAACAGTGGAGAAAGGAGTCGTCACATCCTCCATTACTGGAAGCAAAAGTAGGAATACTGTGTAAAAATAATCTGATTCAGGTACTGCATTCGAGTGAAAGTAAACAAGTAGCCTATTATCAGCAAAATAAACTCAAGGTATCAAAAGTAAAAGTGCTCATAATAATATAAATTATTATTATCATCATAATGATAATAATAATAACAATAATAATGGCATACGGAAACATTACAACCATAGACTGTATATAAGAAGATATTATTATTATTATTATTATTATTATTATTATTATTATTATTAGGTTTTATTCTCCATCTTATGTTATGTATTGTATTTCATCTTTTTTTATTTTATTTTATTTTATTTTATCTTGTTTTATTTTCCATCTTATTTTCCATTAATCATGGCATTATATCACTGTTTAAATCTTTTTTTCCCACACAACTTAAATTCAACACATTAACAAACTGACAAAAATGACAAGGTGATGACATGTAATAGAAATTTCACATGTAAGATATTTAAGGTAACTTATAAATTAATACATAAGTTGAAGATATAAACATAACATCAATAATAAGGATAATAATGTATAAGAATGTATTATTATTATTATTATTTAGTGGGTTTTATTTTCTATCTTATGTTCTGCATGGTATTTCATCTTATTTTTTATCTTATTTTTATTTATTTTTATCAAGTGTTTTATTTTCCATCTTATTTTCCATTAATCATGGCATTATATCCCTGTTTAAATCTTTTTTTCCACACAACTTAAAGTCAACATATTAACAAACAACAATGAAAAGATGATGGCATGAAATAGAAATTTCACATGTAAGATATTTAAGGTAACTTATAAATGAAATACACCCCCCCCCCCTTTTTTCTATTAACTTATTTGTTTATTTAATTTATTATTATTATTACTTTATTTTCTTTGTATTAATATTATTTTTTTATTATTATTTTTTTTTTTTTGTATTTTCTTAATTTTATTTCAATTTTGAATGCTGAAGTTGTTTTCCCTAGTGTACTTATTGTGTTCGTCTCTAAGCTCAACTACTTAAAAAATTGGTTTATAAACTATTGTAATTACGAACTGTAAATTGCATATATGAAAACAACCTCGAAAAAAGGGAAAAAATTAAGTATGAAAAATAAAAATGAAATACACAAGTTAAAGATATAACATAATACCAATAATAATACAAATGTACAATAATGTATTCTTCTTCTTCTTCTTCTTCTTATTATTATTATTATTATTATTATTAGCCAATAAAATTGACTGCATGTGCTATACTCTTATCTGGGTTTTCAAAATAAAAATGTAAATTGCATATATGAACACAACCTCGAAAAAATAAAGTATGAAAAATAAAAATGAAATACACAAGTTAAAGATATAACATAATACCAATAATAATACAAATGTACAATAATGTATTCTTCTTCTTCTTCTTCTTCTTATTATTATTATTATTATTATTATTAGCCAATAAAATTGACTGCATGTGCTATACTCTTATCTGGGTTTTCAAAATAAAAATGTAAATTGCATATATGAACACAACCTCGAAAAAATAAAGTATGAAAAATAAAAATGAAATACACAAGTTAAAGATATAACATAATACCAATAATAATACAAATGTACAATAATGTATTCTTCTTCTTCTTCTTCTTCTTATTATTATTATTATTATTATTATTAGCCAATAAAATTGACTGCATGTGCTATACTCTTATCCGGGTTTTCAAAATATAACTGTAAATTGCATATATGAAAATAACCTCTAAAAAAGGGAAAACATAAAGTATGAAAAATAAAAATGAATACACAAGTTAAAGATATAACATAATACCAATAATAATAATAATAATAATGTACAATAATGTATTATTATTATTATTATTATTATTATTACTATTATTATTATTACTATTACTATTATCATTATTACTATTATTATTATTATTATTATGATCATCATTGTTATTATTACTATTATTATTATTATTATTACTATTATTATTATTATTATTATTATTACTATTTGTATCATTATCAATGTCATTATTATTATTATTATTATTATAATTATTATTATTATTATTATTATTATTACCCAATAAAATTGACTGCATGTACTATACTCTCATCTGGCTTTTCAAAATAAAAGCGTGTCTGGTCCTTTAAATGGTTGCTCTTCGTGTCTGTAGTGGTGACGTGTCTCTAAAGTTTTCTCCTCCTCCTCCTCCTCCTCTTCCTCTTCCTCCTCCTCCCGGTGGCTCAGTCAGTCAGTAGTGAGGTTGGTCAAATTAACACAGCGAACAGGAGAACATAGGCGAACAGTTTGGACATCATGGGCAGTGAGTATGACTTTAGTTATAAGAGACTTAATACCTCCAGTCTGAGTAGCTTCACCCTGAATACAGTCTTACAGGTTGTGTTCCAACTGAGCTAACTAAGCTAACGGTATTAGCATCTAGCACTGATAGCATGCTACTGTTAGCTAGCTGGCAGTTGCTTTTCTACTATTGTGAGACTTTTTGTGTCGATATATTGTTGGTGTATTCAGTGAAACAGGTAGTTAATATGTTTATAAACTGTATTCCGTGGTTGTAGTGAGACTGTAGAGGCGTTTAAGTGTTTTTTGTCGGCTGGAAACATGTTGCTAAGCTAACTCAGCTAGCCACTCATTCAAAGACATTGACAGTCTAGTGATGACGACGCATAACACCAACCGGTGTTACCTTCACTCTGCTGCTCACAAATCAGCTGATTAACAATAAGAAACACTTAGCTATGATAATGTAAAGGTCTAGGGATGTATATCTAGATACAAAATGCCTTATTTGACATTTCAAATGTGTTTAGTAGAGGTTATTGTGTGGAGTCCGCCCACCATTCACTGCCACGTCCCCTTGGTGACCAGCTACTACTCCTGGTTAACTCACATTAATACTCATGTTTTCTTCTTGTTTACAGTCAAATTCTTGGAGGTGATAAAGCCTTTCTGTGCAGTGCTGCCAGAGATCCAAAAACCTGAAAGAAAGGTATGTTATAGTACATTTTGCATTTTGGTAATAAAACATCTTGGCGTTGCTTTAAGCTATTTATTATAAACCTTTTTTTTATAATGTGATTGTCCAACAGATCCAGTTCAGAGAGAAGGTATTATGGACTGCCATCACTCTCTTCATCTTCCTGGTTTGTTGCCAGGTAAGTGTCACAATTAATTATTGTCTTATCTGTTCACAAATTACCCTAAATGGAAGTGCAATCAATATGATTTGATTTGTAACACAATAAAAAAACTTGCGTACTACGATCATTTGCACTCACTGATTTTATTAATGACAATTTGGTCTTCAGACCTTCATCAGTTTCTTGAATGACCTTCATCAAAGGTAGAGGTTGAGTACACCTGGTCGCAGTGTGTAGCATTTTTTTTTTTATCCAACACACCTGTCAAAAAGACTTTATGGTTTGTAGTAAACATTTTGCACTTGCAATACCATATAACCTCTTAATGAACCACATATTTCTATTTTGTACAAGAAATGTCAAGAAATTTGACAACTGCCCATCACAACTAATCCCTGCAACAACAGAGTACCTGGTGCTTTTAAATTAAAACATTTAAAGGTGCTAAACACAAAATTGAGAGCATTTCTATTGCCTCAGCATGGCGATGGCTATGCTGGCGGCTAGCAACTAAAGGTGCTGACAGCACTAACGGTGCAAACAACGTCAACAGTGCTGACAGAGATAACAGTGTTAACCTGAGGGGGAACCCGAGGGTGGGCTCTTAGTTTTTGCTCAACTGTTTTCAACATGGCGGTCTGTCACAAACTTTCTCATTTTATACAGTTATTATAATATAACAGTACACTACAAGATGTTTCTGAAAACATTTGAGGCGACAAATAGGCATTACAGTAACAGAATATGGATTCACATTTGATCAGCGCTGCCTAGTTTGACCATTTGATCAGAGTTCACGAGTTTCGCGAGCAGTGATTGACAGCTGCTGTAGAGACTGCTCAGCTCTGATTGATTGTTTTGGTGCGGGCGCCTTGAAAACTTGCAAATGCCATTATGAGCACAGGAGGACAACTGCAGCTTTGAGAGGCTTATTAAACCAATAAAAACTTTCATTGATTAATTTTCTGCTGATTGATCTGTCGATTAATCAAAAAATCACGGCGTACTTAAGCACCTGCATACTCATAGCACTGCACTGTTATGTGTGTAATATGAATATGTGTGTCCTGACAATTGTCAGACTATCCAAACTGTGAATGAAAGGTTTATAGTGAGCCTTGTAGTGTAAGCATTATTTTCAACAACTTGCAAGTTCATAGAAGCAATTATTAATCTTGTGTATAACTGAAAAAATCTAATTTTCTCACACTGTCTTCCTGCAGATCCCCCTCTTTGGTATCATGTCTTCAGACTCGGCAGATCCATTCTACTGGATGAGAGTCATTCTGGCCTCAAACAGAGGTATCTGTCCAGCCAATAACCGAATAAAAGATTGAATGTGTGTCTGCTCTCTTGAGGGTGTATCCTAACTTGAATATCTCCCTCCAGGTACCCTGATGGAGCTGGGTATCTCGCCTATCGTCACCTCAGGCCTGATCATGCAGCTGCTCGCTGGAGCAAAGATCATTGAGGTTGGAGACACACCAAAGGACAGAGCCCTCTTCAATGGAGCTCAGAAATGTAAGTAAACTCTCATCAGGTGGTGACTTGTTGGTTAGAAATTATAATTATGTCTATAGATTGTCTAACCCCTGTTGATGTTTTTCAGTGTTTGGAATGATCATCACCATCGGCCAGGCCATTGTATATGTGATGACCGGCATGTATGGAGATCCCTCTGAGATGGGTGCAGGAATCTGTCTGCTTATCATCATTCAGGTGAGAACAGGAATTTTCTTCAAATTTATCATAACCAATTGACCGATCCTAAGTCCCACCCCCCTTAGTCACTGTCGCTAGGGTGGACAAGCTTGACAAAAAGAAACATACTTCAACATACGTCGGGGCGGCACGAATCAGAGATAATATAAACAAAGGAACAAAATCAGACAAAGTCATGCAGGTTCACCAGAAACTCCTTCAGCTCAGAACTTCAGTGCAGCGGCCTGCAGTCGGAGCTCTGGTGGCAGGTGGAGAGCTCTGCGCCCGGCAGCGGTGGCTCCTACTCTGGCCAGGAGCAGAGCTTCGTTTTGCTGCCCTGCTGGCCCCCGCTCAGAGCCAACACCACGCTGCTGTAGGCCATTGCCGTATTGCTGGGCCCGCTGGAGGGAAGGGAGGCACGGGAGAACCAGAACCAGGAAGGCACGGGCAGACAGTCAGACCCTGCTGCAGTAAAATGAGTGGTTTTCCAAAGGGACTCTGGGGACTGCCAAAAAATTAAAGTTCCTCATTAGTAACAGTGACTATATACGGTATAATGGGTCTGTGAAGATTGTACATAGTAATGTTACCTTTGAACAGTCGTAGCATTTCATCAAAAAAGCACTCCAAGCGCTCTTGATAACATATCACCACTCTAACCCCCGTTGTGTGAGGGACTAGCATCGCCCCATTGCTTTTTATTATCTATTTGGTGCTGACTCATGGTAATTAACTTAACGCTACATTAACAGAGGGTTGACTGTACAGCTTACAACGCGTATGAAAAGCACAACACTCACCAGCAACATTCAGTGTCTGGCCGATCTGCACCCACAAATGAGCTTTTCTGTCTTTGTTATGATAATGTATGTCTGACATTTCATATAGTTCTGCCTGAAAAGAAGCGACTGTGACGTGGCAATCGTTTTCTGAAAGATTCAGAGATTTTCAGAGAGCAGAGTGCTCAGAAAAAAAGATGCAGCGCTTTTCCTCTAGGTGGTCGCATACACTCCCTCCTCATTGGGAACAATAGAAAAAACATTCTGACGATCAGAATTTTTTTTTCATGAGTGCCTCTGTGCTTTTTCAGCTGACTGAATCTGTTGTGTTCTTCCACAGTTGTTTGTGGCTGGATTGATTGTGCTGCTGCTGGACGAGTTGCTCCAAAAGGGCTACGGTCTTGGTTCAGGGATCTCGCTCTTCATTGCTACCAACATCTGTGAGACGATCGTCTGGAAGGCCTTCAGCCCCACCACTGTGAACACCGGAAGAGGTAAGAAACCACAAAGTGGTCGGTGAATATGTGATTTTGATTCATAGTAAATGTAAGTCCTCTGCACTACGCAGGACTGTGTCTCATACTTGTGACTTTTTCCGGTTCTAGGTACAGAGTTTGAGGGAGCAATCATTGCTCTTTTCCATCTGATTGCCACTCGTACGGACAAAGTGCGCGCTTTGAGAGAGGCCTTCTACAGACAGAACCTGCCCAACCTCATGAACCTCATCGCCACAGTTTTCGTCTTTGCTGTAGTGATATACTTTCAGGTGAGTTTCTGGCCTTTCTTAAAATGGAACTTTTCTCAAAGTTTAAAAATGTAAACAGTTTAATTGCTCACATATTCTGCTTTTCTCACAGGGATTCAGGGTTGATCTGCCTATCAAGTCGGCTCGCTACCGTGGCCAGTACAACACCTACCCCATCAAGCTCTTCTACACCTCCAACATCCCCATCATCCTGCAGTCTGCCTTGGTCTCCAACTTGTACGTTATCTCACAGATGCTTTCCACACGCTTCAGTGGCAACTTCCTGGTTAATCTGCTTGGTACTTGGTCTGTAAGTATACATTTAATTACACCTTTTCTGTTCAGTTTGTTGAGCTTTAGTCTAAGAATGAGAAAAATTTAAAGATTATTAGACATGGTGCCTCCAGATGTACTTAATTAAATAATTGTATTTGTTTTTTATTGACCCCAGCTGCTAAAACATTTTTCTGCCCTTTTTAAATCTTGTATTCTTTGTAGGACGCAACGTCAGGTGGTCCAGCCCGTGCCTACCCTGTAGGTGGACTCTGTTACTACCTCTCTCCGCCGGAGTCATTTGGCTCTGTTCTCGATGACCCGGTCCATGCATGCATCTACATCGTCTTCATGCTCGGATCATGTGCCTTCTTCTCCAAGACCTGGATTGAAGTCTCAGGCTCCTCCGCGAAAGATGTAAGTCGTAGCCACTTTCAGGCAGGTGGTGTTATGGGGGTTTATTGCAAACAGACTGTGTTTTAAAGCTCTGTTCTTCACTTTTATCCAGGTGGCGAAACAGCTGAAGGAGCAGCAGATGGTGATGAGGGGACACAGAGAAACCTCAATGGTCCATGAACTGAACAGGTAAAATCAAAAACCTTTTCATTAACATTCCTCATCAGCCGCACAAACCTTCATCAGTTAGAATAATTATAAGCCCTCATCATCAATATCAGACACTGACAAGCAAATAACTCCCATCTTATAATCAAAAGCAACACATTGTCATCATATTTCACCTTACCTTCCTTTATTGCCACGTGTAACCACTTCAGCAGTGTGACCAGAGCAGGAATTTCCCCGGCTGCCGTGGCTGCCAGGTTCCCTCTGTCTGGCCGTGATGCCCACACTGCCCCGGCTGATTTTGCCATTTTTCTCCTCTGCCTCTTTCCTGTCAATACAGCTTTTAGACACCAGTGTCTTTTGTTGGGATTCTGAATTTTATTTGGGCAACATCAAGTGAAACACTGCACACCATGTGGTGAGTCTAGTATGAATAGCTGGAAAACCGGGCTATTTATGATGATAGTTTGACACAGGGTGCCGCTGCGACGTGGCCGCCGGAGCTGATCACAGCCACACTAAACGATGCTTGTGATTCCACCAGATGTGCTGCAGCGTGTTTCAGAAGCGTCCCAGAAGTGGCTCTCTGCTCTGCTTCGCTAAAAATACGCGCCTAGTCTAGTGTGCCTTCTATGCTGGTTAGTCTTTCAAGTAGTAGAAGAAATGTGAGCGTTCTCCTCCTGCTAAGAGGCACTGTATGTGAAATATACTGTAGATACAAAATAATTATGAGGATGAATGTAATTTTAACAACTAAAACACAGCCACAAATATTTGATCCATGTTGTTCTTAAGCTGCAGTGGGTAGGGATGGAGCAAATATGATTAAAAAAAGTTATTTTTATAAAACGGTCACTATATCCTGACAGTAGTGCATGAGACAGGTAATCTGAAAAAAATCATGTGTCTCTGTGTCCTCCGTTGTCCTCCGGTGCTCCTAATAGCATCTGCAAGATTTCACAGACCAGAGGAAAACAACCTATCGGAGCCGAATTAGACGCTTAATATTTAATATTGAGATGCTTAATATTCATCTCAATCTCCCTGTTTTGTGTTCCAGGTACATTCCTACTGCTGCTGCCTTCGGTGGACTGTGTATCGGTGGTTTATCAGTAATGGCTGACTTCCTCGGAGCCATTGGCTCTGGCACCGGTATCCTGCTGGCCGTCACCATCATCTACCAGTACTTTGAGATCTTTGTGAAAGAACAAAGCGAAGTAGGCAGCATGGGGGCTCTGCTCTTCTAGAAAAACCAACATCCTCCCAACCTCTACCAACTTTTATTAGGATCACCAACTTTGCATTTATTTTACATCTTTGTGAAGCTCCTGCATCGTCAGCTCTCCACTTTCAGGACGACTGAGGAATCTTCAGGAATCTCAGCTGAAATGGGACCTTGCGAGGCGGTGGGGCTACACAGCTTGTCGCTCCCACCTCGTATCTTCCAAAGTAACACAAAGACCAACATTTCAGTTGTACTTCATCAGATTTTTCTAACTGACTCGAGATTATAGCTCCCCAAGATTAATTTAAAGGCTTCCTCTGTGTATGACATAAAGTCCTGCGGGAGTTGGGTCCTTTTTTCAGACTGACAATAGAGCGCTTCAGTATGCAGGCATACTCAACAGGGATGACGGAGGTCAACTGCCTGCTGTGTGCATACATGCACTCGATGTTCTGCTTGGTGTTATCTTAGTTTATACTTTTACTTTCAGCTTTATTTTATTTTTCTGTCCACCTGCCAATTATGTGAAGGTGTGGAACAGAAGCCGAACTGTCAAACTCTGAGTCCAGTACTGTCATTTTCCTGATTGTGACCCCATGTTATAGCTGTTATTAGAACAGGGTCTGGTAAGACTAGGATGTGGAGCTCACATTGGGGTCCACCTGTCGCTGTTTTAATGTATGGCATTCCCAGGGAACTGCAGTATTAACTCACGTCACATTCATTTTTCTCTTCCACTTTATAAGGTTTTTTTTTTTTTGTTCCGTTTTTTTTAATTGTTTGCTCTAAGCATACTTGCATTAATCACTTTTCCACACCTGAAAAAAAAGATGATTTTCTGTACATAGGCCATGCATTGATTAACTTTGAATTTGTCTTAAGTGTAAAATAAAGTCTTTGGAATATGTAAAAAATAAATGCATTTCAGAACAAACTTATAGAAAAACATTCTCAATAAAACCTTTTTGTGGAAAAAGGCTCAATATTGTGACTCTTCTACTTGTCTGATGTGTCCCAGTCTACAAAGACATCTATACGTGTTTATTAATGTGCAATATTTATCAATAATTATGACCTCCTATGAAGACATATTTTATATTATTATACATCAGCTGCCTCTTATGGATGCCCACGGAGGAATTATAGCTGTTGACATAAACCGTAAGAAACACTTAAATCTACTTATAACTACATTATAGTGTGTTTTGTAGTACGACAATGTGTAGCTACTATTAGGGCTAGGCAATAAATACAATTAAATAATAATAATAATAAATATGATCCCCTTCATATAAGGATTGTGAGTCCATATGTTGTGATCTACAGTGTATGAAAATTTTAAGTGAGTAAATCACCAAAGAGCCATTTTGACAATAAGATGAATGAGTTCATCAAACTTTTACTATGTGATTGGTTGTTAGTAAATATCTTTGTATAGGATAGATTTTGTTATTATTATGGCAAAATTACTTTTATCCTAATATCCCACCCATAAAATGAATGTATATATATATACATTTTATTATATTATTATTATGATATTTATATATATGTATATATATACATATATATATATATATGTATTGAATTAATTATATTTTATATATATTAAGATTGGAAAAGTAGTGTTTTGTTAGTAAATATCTTTATATAGGATAGATTTTGTTATTATTATGGCAAAATTACTTTTATCCTAATATCCCAGCCCTAAAATGTAAAATGTATTTTTATATATATATATATATTGAATTAATTATATTTTATATATATTAAGATAGGAAAAGTAGTATTTTATTTTATTTATTTTATTTTATTTCATTTTATTTTATTTTATTTTATATTATTTTATTTTATTTATTTATTTTATTTATTTTATTTATTTTATTTATTTTATTTATTTTATTTATTTTATTTATTTAGACATTTCTGCATGTGATGTTTTGACCTGTTGGGGGCAGCAGTGCGCACGGAGTGTCTGTGCTACCGGAAACAGAAACCTAGTAGAAGAAAAAGAAGAAGAAGAAGACTCCATGCACAAGTCAAGCAAGGATAGTTGTGAAACAAGCTAGTTGGCTGCTGCTGCTGATGATGGACTGAAACGTTTTGCCTTCTTCATGTCTTGTCTTGTGTGTCAGTAAGAGTCGTTATCCTCGGAGCTGCTGCTGTAAACCATAAAAGAGGAGTTTAATCTGAAGAAATGAGCTCAGTCAGAGAGGAAGGTAATACAGGTTAGCTCTGCTAGCCGGTTTATCTATTAAAGATAACCTGAAGTTGATGTTAGTCTGAATGAAAGATTAATGTTGGTGTTGTACCAGGCTGTTAAAAGTGTAATAACTATATTTTTGTTGGGATGAGAACCAGAGATTGTTAAAATCTGTACCTGTTAACATCATGAGACTGTTAGCTTTCCTACAGTGACTCAACCTGCTGATGTGTTTCATACAAAGTCACCTTGAGTCTGGTCATTAAATGATTGTCCTTGTACTTGTCATCACTAAGTCAAGGTTGTCATTATGAAAACATCTCCACTGTCACGGTATTAAGTACGATTTTGAGGTACTTGCTGCTTTTTACTTGGAATCCACTATATTTTCACTACATTACATTTATTTAACTATAGATAACACCTTGCAGATTCATTTATTTATTTTTATTTTATTTAACCAAGTAGTACTCATTGAGATTAAGAATCTCTTTTGCAAGAGAGACCTGGCCAAGACAGCAGCATTTAAACATACATTAAAGTTTCAGACGCCACAACATAAAACAAATGCAAAATAAATACATAGCATAATATCATACAAAACACATTAAAATCAAGTGTTAGAAGCCAACGCCAAAGTGAAAATATTCAGAAACACAGACAGCTCCCGATTGACTCTGCTTCTAGGTCTTTCATTAATGTGTTAAATTCATCAAAAGTAATCAGCTTTCCCAGTTTCAACTTAGCTTGCAGTGCATTCCAGGAAAAGGGAGCGGAATATTCATTTTCATTTCACTTTCATATTCATATTCAAGCTACATATGATAAGCTTACAAAATACAGTGAATTGTCGGATATTAAACCAGTGGTTTCATTCTTTTTGGCTGGAGACCCCCTCACAAAAAGCAGTGTTTAAGCATCATATTCTATCAAAACCGTTCAGCCTTAGTCTACATTGTTTCTGGATTACCTCAAACTCATATTTTATAGTATTTTGTCACTTATCGGCTGACATAGGATGTCACGATCTAATATGGACCAAAAATATTGGCCTGGATGATTTATCGGGCTCTAGTGAGAAACGTGCAGTACACTGTTTCAATGGGGATTACAACTGTTGAACCTGTTATTACTCTGTTAATGTCAGAATATTAAATTAAGTAGAGGCTGTAGATATAATATAGCCAGCCTTTGGTTTGGATTAGGTAACACAGTACTTATCACTGACAATTTGTTTGCGTTGTTCTTCCACATTTTACAAACAGGTAAAGACCGAATCATCTTTGTCACCAAAGAGGATCATGCAACTCCCAGCAGTGCTGAGCTCGTGGAGGAAGATCCCAACGACCCATACGAGGAGCGAGGTGAGGAGCAGTAGAGAGGAACCTGTCGTCAGGTTTAATTATTACCCGCATATGAAGTTAAACCTCCTCTCTCATCCTAGGTCTGATTCTTCCCAGTGGGGATATCAACTGGAACTGCCCCTGCCTGGGTGGGATGGCCAGTGGACCCTGTGGGACTGATTTTAAGGACGCCTTCTCCTGTTTCCACTACAGTACGGAGGAAGTGAAGGGCTCTGAGTGCCTGGAGCAGTTCAGGGCCATGCAGGAGTGTATGCAGCGTTACCCGGAGCTCTATCCACAAGAAGATGAGAAGGTGCAACAAGAACAATCATCAGAAACAGACCAGACCTCACAAGACTCTGAAACATCAGGTCCAAACTCAACATCTGCCACTGAGCAAGACTCTGATACGACACAACCCAACACAGAGGGCTCAGTGAAAAGCTAATGATGAGCCTCGGTGGCAGCGAGAGCCACAAGGCTTTAAAAGTGCTAAATTCCAAATTCAGAGCATATAGATGATTGAGGGATTGCCTCCACACGGCTTTCATCATGGCAAAGGCTAGCAGCTAATGGTGCTAAAGGCTCGAACAGTACAAAAACTCCTACAGTGCTGACAGAGCTAACAGTGTTAACCTGGGGAGGAATCAGAGGGTGGGTCCTACGCTTCCACGACAATGCCGTCGGTCGGGATGATGTTATCAGCTGTAACTGCCATTTGAGCGCACTGCAGAGCGGTGGCGATTAGCTATCCAGTGGTTCACACACATGGGACTCAAATGCACGCACAGTCGGACTGCCTACGTAAACAAAACACAGAGAAGCTTGGATTTCAACACACACAGAGGGAGCCTGACTTAATTCTCTGCACAGATAGACATAACTCCTGTTTATCTTTACATAGCAAATTGTTGTTTGCTGCTATATGAATGCTCTGGATATGGGATTTAACACTTTTAAAGTCCAACTGAAATCACATTTAGTCATTGATAGTCAAAAATAACATCAACGTGTTTTTTTTTACAGTTACTGTTAATATTTGTTCTTATTAAAAGGGAGGGGGAAAGGTTTTGGGGGAAATATCAGAAATTCTCATTTTGCGCTCAGTGGCTGGAGGGGTCGTGTGTCGCTGTCTGGGTTGGAAATTAGCACCAGCCGCCAGCCACATGATGGTAAAATGTGCAAGTGACTGATTTGCTTCACTCACCAGCCAAACAAAAACTAATCTATTGAGAGGCTGGTAGATTTTGGAATCCACAGTGGCAGGTGGACAAAAATGATAATTTCCAACCCTGATCAGTGTGTTTGATTAACAGCAGATTGCAGGTTGAGTGGCCAGCAGGGGAACCAGAGACAAAGTAAACTAGAGACCATTTTGCGATGGGATCACACCAGCTGCAACACCAAATTGGGCCAGATTATAAACTTGATCGGACCAAGTTTACGCCCCTTCTGAGTTTCTGATTTCAACTACACATCTGTAAAGTTTTGTGACTGCATCTTGCATGGTTGCGATGCTCTCGCAGACACAACTTCTTACCACAGACAGACAGATTCACAAGGTGAAAACAATACCAGCTTTACTTTCGCGGCTGGTAACAAACCTGCAGACAGTGTATTTTTAGCATTGAAGAGTAAAGTCCACACACCAGCATCTAACCTGACCGAAGTGATATTTGTAGGTAAGTTTACCTGCTGTTTTATATGCTGCAGCTGACCAGCTGCTTGTCTATCTAGCCTGCAAACTGACATTAGCAGTGCCCATTTGATGTTTGTTTAGTCGCTCATTCAACAAGCTATGGTGCAGGAAAAAACGTGTGTTCATGTTTGTATGTTGGATAAGAAGGAGACCTCAGCAGGAAGGAATGCTAATGTGGGTTGTTATTCAAAGTCTGTGGCTACTGCTTTATGGAAATCTGCTTCAAAATGATGCGATGTGATTGGCTGTAACAAGTTCTACATCTACATAGATGGAGAGCTAAAGGTATTCCAAGGAATCAGTAGGGGGCGCCATCGTGAAACCCAAAAAATATTAAAATTTATTATAAATATATATTATATATTAATTGAATATATACACTTTCCTCAGAGGAGAACAGAGGACATGTAGTTTACAGAGTAGATATGTGTGCTGTAGCAGACAAAAAAACATAAATTTTATTTATAAATAAGATGGGCTTATACTTTTGTAAAACTAATACAATGCTATCAGTGGAAAAAAAAAATATTTTGAGTGTTTAAATTCAAGTTGTTCAATCCTGCCTTTGGGTTCAGGCAGAACAAGCTTAAGGAATATTTCATTCAATCAAGAGCCAAGAGGACCAAGCTTAATATACACTCTACACCTCAGTGTATTTTTCAGTGTATTTTTGTCTCAAGTCAAGATGGTTCTACGTGCCCATGCTGTGATTTACCATAACAAGGTCCAGTTACAGGTTACAGGTCAAGTCCGTAAGATAACAGTAAAAACATGTTTTATGCTCATAACCTTTTCATTTCCATTCTCTGGTATCTGTGCTATTTTCTAATGATGTGCAACATATTGCGTTTTACAGGTGCAATCATGCAAAGTTTATATTCATATTAAACTTTGACTCAAAGTTTATATTAGTAATGTTACAGATAAAGTTGCTAAATTCACAGAGGTGTGAAGAATGTACTGCAGACTAATTTCTACTGTGTAGTCTTGAGTCTATAGGACTGCATTTCTTCTGCTAATTTATGACCTTAACTTAAAACTTTTACCTCAGCTGAACTTAACTGAACAATTTGTGTCCAGCACAGGACTGACTAAAGTGACTTGAAGTGAATATTGTTGAACGTTTTATAATAAAATAAATATTATATCTCACAATATTATTATTGTATAATATCATTATGGTATTATTGTTGTTAATGTTTACCCCTTATATCTCCTAAGCCTGACATTGCAATAATGACCGTATGCTGTGATCACCATGTTTCAAGTCTACACTGTCAAAAAGAGCAAATGTGTGAGCTCATGAGCAGCTACAGCAGACGGTAACTTTGAAATGACCATAAACGAGATACACAAGAAACTCTTTGCTCCAATATTATTATTTCCTTTGAATTTGATCTGGTTTCAATTAATTCAATCAGAATTAAGCAAATACTGGAAAGCATCTCCAAATACGTTGTTTGCTCTCTGCCAGTGACTTGAACCAGCAAATATCAGGTTAGGGCTGTCCTCAACCAAAGACATTCCTAGTCGACTAACACATACGATTTTGTTGACTAATCGATTAGTTGATTTAATCTGTAAAACTGAGTTTCTCCACAAAGAATCACACAAAAGCACCACTTTAAATCTTGTGTTTACCAGAGATGTGCTCATAAGTTTCTTGGAAATAAGTCATTCAGCATAAAAAAGCATAAAAAATGACTAATCGATTAAAGAAATCTTAGTCAACTAAGAACAAAACGACCGATTAGTCAACTAATTGACAAAGAGGGGGCAGCCCTAGATCAGGTATTTTATGAAGAGGTGTAATGTGTTTATTTCTTAAATAATTATAATTAACCACTAATGTTATTTTGTTTGTGCTTAGTTTCTACCCTCCTTAGATGCAAAATATTGACCATGTAATCTTGCTGAAAGGTAAATTCTCCAATAATATCTTTGATTTAAAAAATTAAAAAATTATATCTCACAGCAAGTAAACTGATACATTTCAACACATATTAACAAAAAACAATCCCTGTCATTGGATCTCTTGAGGCTGACATATATGTGGGTTTTCCTGTTATATACCGTATATAATGTACAACTATACTGATAACAATCTGTTTTTATAATCAGCTGTGTTGTCAGTAGCACAATATAAATCAACATTTAGAATGAGTAGGTTAGCTATTAGACTTTCTGGGAGGACAACTTTCTAGATCTCATTTCACATTGTCTTTATAATTACATAGTCTGAACATGCACCCACTGGACCTCATCAAAAGTATGATAATGATTGTAAATGTGCATTTTTTTACATGAGATTTGATTAGTTAAAGATGGGAGTATCTGCCGGAAATAACGTGATTCTATATAACAGTTGTTGACCTGTCCAAAGGTTCTGGCATGCACTTTTTTTTTTAACCAGAGTTACATGTTGAAGCATCAGGGGTCAGAGGTCAGTGGCAGTGTTTGTCCACTGAAGCATGCGCCACTTCAAACTCTCTCAGGGATCAATAATTACCAAACACCGCTTTCCTATCCGCGCCGTACCATTGGTGGATTGCGAAGGGCAACGACGACCAATGAGACATTAAGGCGAAGAGTGATCGCCCTCAGATCTTCACACGTACAGTCTTTCTCTCCATAGAGGACGGTCTGCAGTGAGGCTGAGAGCTGCCTTCAATCTCCAACGTGGACTCCGTGTTCAGGTTTTTGCTCAAGCGTGTGACAGAAAATCCTCAACAGGATGTCTTCTTTAAAGGAGATATGCAGCGGTTTACCCCTGGACCCTTTGCCAGCTAATCGTGGTAGAGACACCAATGTGCCACATGCACCTACACGGACCCCCAACCTTACAGCAGAGGAGGAGCGGGTGAGTCAATATACAAGTCATTTCAACATTTTTGATCACCTTTGTCACTCAATAATTTGTAAATCAATAGTCCGGGTACATTTTATGACATTTAGATCCCTTACATACAGGTGTAACTATTGAGATGGATAGTGGTTGCAGTACATATATGCTTAAATGAAACAGAGTAATCATTAATCCTGTGCTTTTCCACCATAACAAGTCAAAATACTTCCTCCGAATAAAACTCTAAAATGAAGATGACCTGCTTACCAGCTTAGCTGCAGTCAAAACTGTCAAACGACTATCAAAAGGAAAAGCTACCTTTTAGACATGATCATGAAACAATGTGAGTGTGAGCTGATGGAGGTTACAGCTCACTGTTGTGTCAGTGTAACTTTAAAGTCATGCTGTGTACTCTGACTTATTGCATCACCATTGTTGTCTCATGGATTTTCCTAAAATTGATTATTCTCTACGGTCCTCAACTGATTGCCCAAACTTAGAGCAAAGGCTTCAGTCAATGATTAAAAGAGACGCAGTGAGTCTGTTATCCCTAAAAAAGTAAAAGATCTATTCCTCTATCTGACTGTATGAAACATTGATTTGCTCTGTACTGTACAGTGTGTGTTCACTAACCTGCTGTAAATGCCTCTTCCCTCTAGTTGGCGCTGAGAAATGCATTGCGTTATATCCCTCCGTCCCACCACGCAACACTTGCACCCGAATTTGCTCAAGAGCTGCGGCAGTACGGGCACATCTACATGTACCGCTTCTGCCCCACGTTACGCATGAGGTGAGGCAACCCAACGATGAGTCAGTATCCACATTGATATATGAGAGTGAAATGAATATTATACGTATTGGCTGGTATTCCTTTTTTTGCACATACAATTAAAGGAACGGTGTGTAACATTTCGGGTGATCTATTTGCAGAAATGGAATATAATACTCATTTTCATTAGTGTATAATCACCTGAAACTAAGAATCATTGTGTTTTCGTTAGCTTAGAATGAGCCCTTCATATCTACATAGGGAGCAGGTCTTCTTCATGGAGTCCGCCATGTTGCTCCGCCATGTTTTACAGTAGCCCAGAACGGACAAACCAAACACTGACTCTAGAGAGAGCCTTTCATGTATTTACGTCACCTGAAGGCCACCGTAGTTCTCCGACACGCTTGTGAAACAGCGTGCAGTAATGTCAGCTGCAGAGTGTAAAGGCCCAGACACACCAACCCAACATCAAAGAACTAGCGGCGACGAAGGCAGGCCGTTGAATCGCCTCACGTTGCCTTTGTTTTGGCCAAAAAGATGCACTCGGACACACCGCAAAGACTACAGCCGACGGCTAACAACCACGTACGTTCTGCGCCTGCTTGAGAGGAAATAACTCTCCACACCAGCAGAAAGGGAAACTGGAAGACCGAGGACTGCGGATATACAAGCCGTTGTTATGATACGTACATGAAACAAAGCGCCGTTTGCCGACCATTTTCACACCACTCTCAAGTAAACACACCGCACCTCGCCAGACATAAATAGAAATCAATGTGTCCTCCTGTAATTAAAATCTGTTTCCACAGAGGCTTCTGTTCAGCACATAGTCTCACTTTAAGATGGTATTGTCTAGTTTTCCTTCCTCCACAACAGTGATGTGAGTTTCCCTCTGTCTCCTCAGAGCTTACCCCATAGATCAGTACCCATGCCGCACACGTCAAGCTGCCTCCATAATGCTAATGATCATGAACAACCTGGACCCAGCAGTTGCTCAGGTGAGCCTCTAACACAGCTCATATTAACTAAGTGTGTGAAGTCTTTTGTTTAATTCATTGTCTCGATGACGGCTTAAATTTTCTTTATCCCTCAGTTCCCCCAGGAGCTTGTCACCTACGGTGGGAATGGACAGGTGTTTAGTAACTGGGCCCAGGTAAGCCCTGAGTTTGTGTTCATTAACAATGTATAGAGTCTAAATAGATAACTATTAATGACTTGTGTGTGTCTGGGTGCAGTTTTGTCTGGTGATGCATTACCTGAGCGAGATGACAGAGGAACAAACTCTGGTCATGTACAGCGGTCATCCCATGGGCCTGTTCCCCAGCCTGCCTTCATCACCTCGCGCCATCATCACCAACGGCATGGTAGCTGCCCAACACACACCTGATTAAACAACACATGCATCCTTGTGTACTGACATACTCAATCTTTTTTTTTTGTTGTTGCATCCCTCAGGTTATTCCAAATTACTCCTCCAGAAATCAATATGAAAAGATGTTTGCCCTCGGTGTGTCGATGTAAGTTTTTAAGGTGCTTTTCAGGAAGAAAATTATGCTATTTTGATCCTCATGTGGGTGCAGATGTTGATCTTGATGTAATCTGTGTTCTTTTGTTTGTCCGTTTTCAGGTACGGTCAAATGACAGCAGGCAGCTACTGCTACATCGGACCTCAAGGGATCGTTCATGGCACTATGGTTTGTGAAATTATTAAAATATATGTATATATATATATATTCAAATCATCATGCAAAATATGGATTACTTTTAATCAGTGGTTCCCAACCAGGGTTATTATAATAAACTAAAACTGAAACTAAAGTAAAATTATCAGTGAAAAAATATTTTTAGTAAATAAAAACTATATCCTTTAAGAAAAACTAAAACTTAACTGAAACTATATTGCCTGGTTAAAAAAACCTGAATAAAAATGAACTTAAATTAATTAAATAAATAAATAATTTTAGTTTTTTAGCTATAATATAACACTACCGAAAAAAGAAAACCGCATCAATTTCCATCAACTCTCATGACACTAAACCGCAGAAACTGAACGGCCTTGAGATGGCGCTATGCCGCAATTGCTTCACTAAAGTAGCGTGAAGATTAAACATTAAACATGATGGCCATTCCTACACAGTTCTCCAACCATGTATTTTATATGCATGTAGCTATGTATTTCTGAGACATTATACCTAACCCTAACAATAACAAACTAAAACTGAAACTAAACCTTGCTAAAAAAATTAAACAAAACTAAAACTAGCAAACACACTAAACTAAAATAAAATAAAAAACTAAATGAAAATTCAAAACTATTATAACCTTGTTCCCAACCAGAGGGCCAGGACCCCTGAAAGAGATTGTACGATGAGTGTCACGAGATGAAAAAAAAAAAAAAAAAAAAAGTCCTTCCCCAGAAAATTATACTTATTTATTAGTCTTTTCTCTAGTCTTTGCTCGATGTTTTTTTTTTATTGTGAAATACTGGATTATTTCACCTCTTTAGACCTCTAAAAATATTTTAAATTAAATGATCTGAGGAGGGAAAATCAAGGTCACATGTCAAAAAGGTTGGGAACCACTGCTTGGAATCATAACGTTTAGTGTACACAATACCTGTATGTTGTAGTTCCTGTTTTTTATTTCCTCCATTGTGTTTTCCTGTGCAGCTGACTGTGCTGAACGCCGGCCGGAGGTACCTGGGCTCTGATGACTTGAGCGGCCGCGTCTTTGTGACCTCTGGCCTCGGGGGTATGAGTGGAGCTCAGGCTAAAGCTGCCGTCATTGCAGGTTGCATTGGCGTGATTGCAGAGGTCAGCTGGTGTCCGGTCATTTAATACTCAACTGTTAATACTCAACGAAGGAAGTCCTGTATGTGTGTCAGCGTGACTGTGAATTTGATTTCTATGTAGGTGGATGAGGCTCCTCTTAGAAAGAGACACGAGCAGGGCTGGCTGATGGAGGTCACCAGCAGCATGGACCACTGCATTAAACGCATCAGGTAACAAAGAGGAAAAGTAACTGAGTGTGCAAATTATTATTAAAAAAAAACATTGCTGCATACTTCCAATTACTCTTCCATTTAACTGATGTTGATGGTCATGAGGGTTTTGATCTGACAAACTTTTAGTGTGCGTGTTTCTCTCGGCATGTGTGAGAATCATTATCAGTTTTATCCAGTAAAAGTTCAGACTTGCAGTACTTACAATATTAATTGGCAGCCCCGTTAACTAAAAAGAAGCCCTACATGGCAGTGGTGGAGGTTGTATTCACATCATTTACTTAAAGGGGACATATTGTGCTGATTTTCAGGTTCATGCTTGTATTTTGTGTTTCTACAAGAACATGTTTACATGCTTTAATGTTAAAAAAAAACTTTATTTTCCTCATACTGTCTGCCTGAATATACTTGTATTCACCCTCTGTCTGAAACGCTGCATTTAGTGCATTTCAACGGAATGGCAACTGAAATCTGGTGCTAGGCAACAGTTTGTTGTCAGCTGATGTCATTCACATTCACTGCAACAGGAAATAAACTGGGACACATTTAGAAAGTTTACAATAAAAAACGCGTAATGGTCTAAATATTGTGTATTTGTGACATCACAAATGGGCAGAAATCCTAACAGCTTGTTTCAAACGCAGAGTTTCTGAATACGGGCTGTGCGTATTTTTCCATGGATTGAGTGTTTTGATACTTTCACAGTATTTATGAAACACTTAAACCTACTTTATAATATAAAAGACATGAAAATCTCACTTTTTACAATATGGGACCTTTAAGTAAGATAGTAATACCACACTGTAGAAATACTCAGTGACAAGTAAAAGTGAGGACGTATTGTTAGCAAAATGTACCGAAAGTATCAAGTTAAAGTCCTCAATGTAGACAAATGGCTCCTGTGAATACTGTTATATATTAGATCATTAAAAGAGTAGTTAGATATTTTTGGGTAGTTAATGAGAAGATCATTATCACTCTCCCAGCTGGTGGTGGTATCGATCTTCTTGTCTAACTCTCAGAAAGAAAGCTCCACACATGTTAGCATTGCTGTGCTGCAGAAAAGACAGTAAGATGGATCCCTGTCAGTAATTCTTATGATTTATGTCGTGTTTTTCAGAGAGGCCAAGAGCTCCAAGACTCCCCTCAGTATGGGTTTCCATGGCAACATTGTAGACTTGTGGTGAGTGTGAGGTGAAAAACTTCCTGCTGCCCAGACACGACCCAGGTCTGCAGCTGCAGTGAAAGAGACACCTTTTGTTACGTACTCTAGACATCTTTGTTCTAACTCTCTAACCAGGGAGAGGCTGCTGTTGGAGTACGAGAGGACCGGGGAGCTCCTGGTGGATCTGGGTTCAGACCAGACCTCCCTTCACAACCCGTTTAACGGAGGCTACTACCCAGTCCAGCTCAGCTTCCGCCAGGCGAACCAGCTCATGTCAACTGATCCTAACCGTTTCCAAACCATAGTCCAAGAAAGGTAATATCAATCAAACAGATGGCTTTTCTATGGTACCCTTTCTGCAATATCTGGGTCTATTGAGCTGAAATAACACGTGTTTTACATGCGATCGCAGCCTCCGAAGACACATTAAGGCCATCAACAAGCTGTCTGATGCTGGTATGTTCTTCTGGGACTACGGCAATGCATTCCTCCTGGAGGCCCAGAGAGCTGGTCAGTAATTTAATGTTCACATAAACTATATCATCATTATCATTCAGTCTATGTCAGACCAATAAAGAGGCTTGTGTTCTTTGTTTTTATAGGAGCAGAGGTAGAAAAGGTCGGCGGAGGAGCAACAGAATTCCGTTACCCTTCGTATGTCCAGCACATTATGGGGTGAGACATTTATTCAATCTAGTGTTTATCATGTAATAGAGCTTTATCAAAAGACAGACACGTAAACTGTGGTCACATCTGGTCTTCTCGCGATTAATAGTTTGTGATCTCTCTCTCCTTCTGCCTTTGCCACAGGGACATTTTCTCTTTGGGCTTTGGCCCATTTCGCTGGGTGTGCACATCTGGCGACCCCCAAGATCTTGCTGTAACGGACGATATCGCCGCTACTGTCCTGGAGGAAATTAGCGCCAACGTGACTGATCGCATCAAACAGCAGTACAATGACAACATCCGCTGGATCAGAGAGGCTGGAAAACACAAAATGGTGAGTAAAATTTCTTTGGCAACCAACGCCATCAGTCAATGAAAATCTGATGAAATGATACGCAGCTGCAGTGAGCTGATTTCCTCGCTGTGTATTCTCTTTGTTAAGGTTGTGGGATCACAAGCCAGAATCCTCTACTCTGACCAGAGAGGAAGAGTCTGCATTGCTTTGGCTATCAACCAGGCTATCGCTGATGGAAGAGTTTCAGTAAGAGCATAAATTGTCTGCTAAGAAGATTATTTCATGTTTACTTGCGGTCTGCAAGATATCAAGTTTTCACTGCAGTCTCAACAGTGTGTTATGTTATTTCTGTTGTTCAGGCTCCTGTGGTTATAAGCAGAGACCATCATGATGTCAGTGGCACAGACAGCCCCTTCAGAGAAACCTCTAATGTGTATGATGGATCTGCCTTCTGTGCAGGTATGTTCGCTACAGCTTTGTCGGAAACCAGTGGCTCAGATGGTACACGGGACAAAAACACTAACATTCATCATGTGTTGTCAGTAGGGCTGTCCTCGACCAACTAACACTTCTACGATTTTGTTGACTAATCGATTAGTTGATGTAATCGACAAATCTGTAAAACTCCACAAAGCATCACATAAAAGCACCACTTCAAATCGTGTGTTTACCAGAGATGTGCTCATAAGTTTATTAGAAATAAAGCATAAAAAAATTACTAATTAAATAAAGAAATCTTAATCAACTTAGACCAAAACAACCAATTAGCAGGGTTATTATAGTAAACTAAAGTAAAACAAAAATAAGTAGTGAAAAATATTGTCAGTAAACTAAAACTAAACTGAAACTGGGTAAAAACTAATAATAATAAAATGTAATAAATGAATGTAAATTAGCCATAATGTATCACTACCGAAAAAAGGAGACGGCATGAATTTCCGTCAACTCTCGTAACATTGAATCACAGAAATTGAACAGACTTGACATTCCAGGAGATGACGCTACGCCGCAATTTCTTCACATCGGACATTAAAGTCAAGCCATTCCTACACAGTTTTCCAACCATGTATTTTGTATGTATATGTAGCTCAACGTAACAGTTCGTATGATATTTTACGAAAAAGTTGTTCCTCCATTTTTGTTCATTTTCCTACAAATGTCCAACAACGTTTCAATTTCTGTTACATGCATACAATGAACTGAAAATTCAAAACAATTATAACCTTGCTGATTAGTCGACTAATCGACTGAGAGGGGGCAGCCCTAGTTGTCAGTTTTATGCTTTGTTCTGTTAACAAAGATGCGATGAAACTTGTCTTGAAAGTGGACAAACGGCCGACATTGTGACAGATGATCAAACATAAGGGAGCAGCACTACAGTCCACACAGAATCTGTTCTTAATTACTGCCAACATAAAAATAAAACACAAAAATCCCTTTCCTGTCTCTCTTCATTCACATAAACCAGTAAGAGTTGCAGGAATCATTTTCAGAAGTCAGAGCTAACAACGTCTCCCCTTTACAGACATGGCGGTCCAGAACTTTGTCGGTGATGCATTCAGGGGCGCCACATGGGTAGCCCTGCACAATGGTGGTGGCGTTGGCTGGTAAGGATGGCTGCTCATCCAGTAAACAGTAATCTGTGTGAAAGGTTTTGAATCATCAATACTTATCCGTCACATAGTCAGTGTGTTTTTATTCCATTAGGTAACACTTTATAATAACCATCATTAATAAATGGTAAATTAATAATGTATTAAACTTGACTTAATTGTTTGTTATTTTACTGTTAACAAACAATTAAATGATAATTAATAATGTTCACCAATTATTAGTAATGCTCCAAAAAATGATTCTATTTTAACAGCTTATTATTGCAGACATTAT
>CAKAKR010069180.1:0-30000 GCA_916700685.1 Adelosebastes latens
CAGTGGTGTCAAGCAAGGCTGCGTCCTTGCTCCCACACTCTTTGGGATCCTCTTCTCTCTGCTCCTGAAGCATGCCTTTGGCGCCGCAACAGAGGGAGTCTACCTCCACACCAGATCAGACGGCAAGCTTTTCAACCTCGCCCGCCTTAGAGCGAAGACCAAAGTCCGTGTAGCCCTCATTAGAGACATGCTGTTTGTCGATGACGCAGCTGTTGTTACCCACACTCAGCAAGAACTTCAGACACTGATGGATCACTTTTCCCAGGCCTGCAAAGACTTCGGATTGACCATCAGCCAGAAGAAAACAAATGTCCTGGGACAAGACACCGAGGCTCCACCAGTTATTACCATCGACAACTACGAACTGGATGTTGTCCAACAGTTCACCTACCTCGGGTCGACTATTAGCGACAACCTTTCCCTGGACATGGAAATCAACAAGAGGATTGGGAAGGCAGCAACAACACTCGCCCGCCTCTCCAAGCGAGTGTGGGAAAACAGCAAGCTAACATTTAAAACCAAGATGGCAGTATACAGCGCCTGCGTTGTCAGTACACTGCTGTACGGCAGTGAGACGTGGACAACCTACAGCAGACAGGAGAGACGACTCAACTCCTTCCATCTAAGAAGCCTCCGCCGCATCCTGGGCATATCCTGGCAAGACAAAATAAGCAACACCGAGGTTCTGACCCGCGCTGGCCTCACCAGCATGCACACTCAGCTCAGACAGCGCAGGCTGCGCTGGCTGGGCCACGTATGTCGCATGGAGGATGGTCGCATCCCCAAAGACCTCCTCTATGGAGAACTTGCAACTGGGAGCAGACCAACAGGCCGCCCCCACCTGCGCTTCAAAGATGTCTGCAAGCGAGACATGAAGGCCCTAAACATCGACACCAAGTCCTGGGAGGCTCTTGCAGTTGACCGCACAAGGTGGAGAAGCACCCTGCACCAACACCTAATGACAGGGGAACAAAACTTAAGGACACAGCGGCAGACAAGAGGGCCCGCAGGAAAGAACACAGCAATGCAGGCAGACCAGAAACAACACACAGATGCGACCACTGCGATCGAGACTGCCACTCTCGCATAGGGCTTTTTAGCCACAAGAGACGCTGTACCAGACAGCCAGATCCGTAGGATGCGCCAACCATGGTCATACCCTGACCAACGGAGGCCTATTATTATGTATGTATATATATGTATATATATGTATATGTATATATTCATATATATATATGTATATATATATATGTATGTATGTATATGTGTATGTATGTATGTATGTATATATGTATATATATATATATAGTATTAAAAAATAATAATAGCCACAGGTAGTAAGAGAGAAAGAAGAAAGTCTTGTTAGTCTATTTTCCGCTCCGGTCCAGCAGGCGGCGGTAATGTTCTAATAAAGATGGCCGCCAACCGCCTGTATTCTAAATAAGAAGAAGAAGAAGAAGCACCGGAAGCAGAAGCAGCAGCACCGGAAGCTGTCATCTGGTGGCTCTATGCTGTCTAGCTCGACTGAAACATCGCTGGTGGACCTGGTGAGATAATGTGTGAAGTTTCACTAATGTTACGGGTTTTTTTTGTGTGATTACATTAGTAGAGTACTGTAGTGAAGGCAACCTACCGACTTTCTGTTCTGTGAATGGATAACGTTAACATTCACTGCTGCGAATTGTTTTATACTAGTTATCTAGCTAAAGTTAAAACTTAAGAATTCATTCTGTTTGATTAACGCTAGCTGCAACAAGCTGCTTGTAAAAGCTGAATTTTTAACCACATAAAACAGTTTTTGGTGGATTCATTTCATGCCAAATTTGACACCGTTAGCTACATGTGGCTACGACTCAAAGCATGTGTCCACTGGGCCTCTTATAGGACACGTGTTGTCTGGTGCATGTTAAACTGATAGATTTCTGAATGGGGGTTTGGTTGTCGACCGTTACTACCGTTTCCTCTCCTAGCATTCAGCACTGTAACACTGTGGGCCTAACTCCACGTGGTCAGCTAACCAGCTTGTATTAGCATGGTAGCTAACAGTGTCATGCATAGTCATGAGTTACAACTAGACAGTAATAACAAGATAGATAGATAGATAGATAGTAACTTTATTGATCCCGAGGGAAATTCAAGTTTCCAGCATCACAGTTCCATAGTGCAAAACATGTTAGTAAAAAGGCAGTAAAAAAGTTAGTAGTACAAAGTACAAAAAAATATACCAGATATAAAAATACAAGGAGATGAAGAAAACTGTTAAAAACTGAATATAGTGCAGAGTAACAGCTGTGATACAGGACTGTTAAAAAAGTGAATATAGTTCAGAAGAGACTGTTAAAATTGGAGTATAGTGCAGGGTAACTCCAGTAGTCTATGAAAGTGCACTGCGTGCATCATTATCTGATAATAGATAAGTTGCAGCACAACATGAATTATATAAATGTCGCTTATGATCAAATGGTATGTTATTAAAACAGTATATGGATCTAGTTGTCCCTCCCCCTTGATGACTTGCACTGGGCTCTGAGTCTGTATGAAGATAAACGTGCATCTTTGGCCCTGACAAGCCAGAGTTTCTGAGGAGAAAATTAACTAAATGATGGTCAAAAGTGAGAATTATAACAACACACTAACTGTTGCTTTGTGTTTTTTTCAGGTGTTAAAGGAAGTGAAGCTGCTCCTCCACTGGACTTAAAAAGGTTTGTTTCATAACGCTGCATCTCTTGGCCTTTTAATAGCAGACACTGTGAATGATGGTCTCTTGTGATGTTTAGCACTGGGCTCAGAAATTAGTGATGACAGAAGTGCAGCTCTGCCCTTGACAAGGCAGACTCTGAGGAGATTGCTAAAAACATTTTTTTTTTAACCTTGTAAGATTGTGATTATTTGGCTGCTTATGTTAGTCAAAGCTTATGGTCATGAGAACATAGTAACACATGCTTTTGTCCTCTTCAGGTCCCTTTCATCAAGTGGAATTACTTCTAGACTAGACTTGGGTATGTATTTTGGTGAACATTTTTTGAAATACATTTTTCATAATAGACAAAGGTGTAGTCATGAACTGGAGAGCATTTAACACTCCTGACTCTCATGACCTCCAAGAGTCAAATTAAACATAATGGCATACTAGCACTTATGTTGAGGACAAAACTATATAATTAGCGCCCTATCTAGGGTTCCATGATGATAGAAACAGGGATGTTGCGCTCAAAGCAGACTTAAAGAGCCCTTGTTTGGGGTCGTTATGGGATTTTTGGTGTGTTGAATCAAAGCATTGATGTATTTTGCCACAATTCGTTTTTATTGAAAGTCAATTCTGTGTCAAGTAGTCGGCTCCGAGCACAACATCACTGAAAATGTTAAGATGACTTTACCCTATCAGTGTATACTAAATGTAAAATTAATAGCTTTGATAAGTGATGTTTAGGGGCATATTGTTGTTAATCTGGTATATACTTGTACATATCAGCTCCTACAACCCAGTGCTTTTGTTATGTACATTCATTCCTGCAAGTTGTTTTAAATTCAAACTTAAGTGTGGATCTAGCCGTCCCTCTCCCCTGATGACGTGCACTGGGCTCTGAGTCTGTATGAAGACAAAAGTGCATCTTTGGCCCTGACAAGCCAGAGTTTCTGAGGAGAAAATGAATTAATGTTGGTGAAAGCTTATGGTCAGGAGAACATAGTAACACAAGCTTTTGTCCTTTTTCAAGTCCCTTTCATCAAGTGGAACCACTCCTGGACTGGACTTGGGTCCATAAAGGTATGTAAAATGCATGTATTCTCATATTTATAAATGCTCTCATGGCAACCAACAGCAGATGCATTTTTACCAAATCTTTTGGTGAACCCTTTTTATAAATAAATTTCATAATAGACAAAGGTGTAGTTATAAACTGTGAACACTGGAGAACAATGAACACTCATGATTTAACACTCCTGACTCATGAACTCCAAGAGTCAAATCAAACATGGCATACTAGCACTTCTGTTGAGGACAAAACTATATAATTAGCACCCTATCCAGGGTTCCATGACTATTATTGTATACTAAATGTAAAGTTAAATGCATTGATAAGGGATGTTTAGCAGCGTATGGTTGTGAATCTAGAATACACTTGTACATATCAGCTACTGCAACCAGTGCTTTTATGTACATTCATTCCTGTAAGTTGTTTTAAGTTCAAACTTAAGTGTGAATCTAGTTGTCCCTCTCCCCTGATGACTTGCACTGGGCTCTGAGTCTGTATGAAGATAAACGTGCATCTTTGGCCCTGACAAGCCAGAGTTTCTGAGGAGAAAATAAACTAATGATGGTCAAAAGTGAGAATTATAACACACTAACTGTTGCTTTTGTTTTTTCAGGTGTTAAAGGAAGTGAAGCCGCTCATCCACTGGACTTGAAAAGGTTTGTTTCATAACGCTGAATCTCTTGGCCTTTAAAAGCAGACACTGTGTGAATGGTGATCTCTTGTGATGTTTAGCACTGGGCTCAGAAATTAGTGATGACAGAAGTGCAGCTCTGCCCTTGACAAGGCAGACTCTGAGGAGATTGCTAAAAACATTTTTTTTAACCTTGTAAGATTATGATTATTAACTGTGTTTTTCCTGCTGTTTCAGGTACTGATCCTCCTGCAGACATCTGCTTTATAACCATGTTATGTCATTTTGATTTTGATTTTTTTTTAAATGTTAACTTTTTCAGAAGCTTATTGTCCTGTATTTGCTCTGATAATCAAATAAAACAGTATTTAAATTAATTGTTTCTTCGCTTTTCTACAAATACTATACCAAAGTAAGGCACCGTACATTATTGAAATGACCTTTCCATTGTTGGGTTTGTCACTGTGACATGATTCAACTGCAGCATTTATAAATGTGTTGCCGTTGCTTTGATTATCCTGGAGACAGACTCTAAGCATTGAGAACCTGATACTGAAATGTATTGATACAGTGTAAATCAAATGACAAAACCCAAACTCGTGAGCACAAGATGTTTCAAGTTGAACTTGAGTCACTTTAATGTTTTACAATTTTCCAGTTTTGCTGTACACTGTTATGAGTAACACTATAGATTATAGCCTATAAATTAGTGTAGTTATTTTGTGTATACAGAGTACTGATGAAATACTTAATGGGTACCTATAACCAAACATTTAAGTATAAGGTAAGAAGACAAGTGGTTGGTAAATAAGGAGCAAATGTGAGGGACTTTAAAATATTTTTCAGATTACTGAATACTTTAATAATTACAGGATACAGTACAGTAATGGTGTTATTGCAGTGAAATTAGTTGCATCATTATAAAATTATATACTTTATTTTAAAAGTTAGAACTTTGTAAATTTTATAATGACGTGCACAATATTTGATTTGATATTGTGCACATTATTATTGTTAATTATTAAACTTGGGCTATGCCTGGATAGAAAGCTGTATTTTTATAGCTGTAGAATAGTTTTGATGTTAGATAAAAACCTTTTATGCACGTCAGATCATAAATGAGTATGGAGCTGAATACATAAACTTGAACTCAAACGTAGAAATGGTACTGTGCTTTATCGGACAATATACAGTATAAAGAACACTGTAGCAAACTATTCCCCCTTTCAGGTGTGTGCACTATGCAAATCAATCATTTTATATTAACGTTTATATTTTAGATAAAGTTTTATTCCCTGAAAGTTTCGTGCATAGTTTTGCTCCGTTTGATAACATAGCTATTGTAACAGGAGCCTGTTGGTTCATTGTATATACCCTGTATTATTTAATATTTACCAAGTGTGTAGTTTGTTTTTCTAGATTTCAAATCATTACCTATCAAGGTACCTACTAAGTATCAGTACACCGTATACAATGTACTTTGCGGGTTGTAATCTTTAGCATTATTACGGCAACACTTTAAGCCATTTAAAAAAAATATAACAAGTAAGGGATAATGTACAGCGAGCCAGTCGTTGTGAAATAAACCCCGATGGGGTGATGCGATTAATACACTAACTGGAGTACTACTGTTGGGTCTTACATTGGCCTGAAGGGGTTTATTTCACAACAATGACCTGCTAGCTGTTCATTATCCCGCTTATTACACAGCTACTTACTTAAGAAATCAATAATTTGACACAAAAACGGTCCGCCAGAGTCCGACATCAGAACTATGCCCATAGCAACGGTCTGTTATAAAGAAATAACAGACCGTAGAAGCTGTGTAATAATAGATCTTTAATCACCTCTATAATCCATTTGACCTCACTCCGTGTTATTTAAAACGGTACTAGTATACCATACCCAAATTCGCATGACAACTTGAGAACTCCTTGCTGGGCTGATGACAAATTTGGGACCTGAGTGAAGTGAGTCAGGGGGTTGAAGAGCTTTAGAAACCATTGTCTCGCTCCACAGGTTAATATCGGTGTGTGTCCAGATGGAAATGAAACATGTTTCATTCAAGAAATCACAAAACATAAATTAGAACTTTGTTTCTGTATCTTTATTATAATTCTAACAATTTATTATCTCTTAAAACATTTGAAATTCATATATGTTTATATGAATGTGTGTATATGCATATCACATATACATATATATTCTGTAAGTTACCTTTCATCAGTTCATATTCTCGTTTTTTAAAAGATCTCTTAAAGGAAAAGAAATGCTTTCTATAGAGTCGGACCGATTCCCTCAGATCTTACGTGTTCTCCTGACAGTAACGATGAGCCACCGCTCTTGATTATAACTTTTAAATGCAAAGAAAGGGTTAAAAATGATTATTTCTCACCAGTCGCTTAACATGAACATCATTGTATCAGTAAGAGATGTTTTCAAAATGTCTTATCCAAAGTTCTTAATTGGCCCTTTTCACCCTAGCAAACGTTTTAGAGACCTGATAGAAACAAGTAGAATCTGGCTGTGAAATGAGTTTGGACAGGAAGTCACATTCTGCTTGTTCATCCTTTCAGAAACACGGCCCTTTTTGGCTGAAAATTACTTCAACACCTTTAAAGGGAAATGTGAAAAGCCACAGTTGTTAATGGTAATAGGGCCATTGCATAATATGCTGGTAATAAACAATGAGCTGTAAGCATACTGGCACATGTCAGCGGCTGCGGAAGGTGCTTTGTACAAACAAGAAGATGCAAATGATGAGTGAAAACAGACTGGAGCTCTTAATATTGTCAGGGCATTAACAGTGGAAGGGGGCAGATGTAGAGAACAGGTCGAACTGTATAGAAAGCAGAACAGTTAAATAAATACATGGTACCTTTTCATGTTAAACATTATTTGGAAGACAGAGATTCTTTAGAACTTTTGATACTTTTTTTTTTTTTTTTTTTTTACATCTTAAACCATAATTAGATGACCATTGTTTTCATCGTCCTTATTGCTATTTCCCTTGCATTCAAATATAATCTCTCCTTGACAACCAGCACAAAGCAATTACAGAGACAAATCCACCTTGATGACCTTTGCTCATTCACATGCCTGTGTGTAAGTGCACATGATCTATGAAAACTCATTTATCTTTTTGCAAAAACAGACTGAGGATAGCAGGGCCGGGAGGAGAGTTAAACTCCCCGTCTGTGCCCCCGATGTAAAAACGCACGTTTGATATGTGTTCGAGGACTCAAAAGCAGCAGGAGAGGTGAAGTGTTGTTCAAGGTAGAGAGGTCATGAGAGAGCCCTTATATTTGATCTCAGCAACAGTGAGAAAAGCAGGACTAAGGTTAGAATGGGATGTAAATGTGCAGTGGAAGGAGTTCAGTGCAGACATGGAAAAAGAATGACATTTGTGTATGTGATCAATCAAAAGGGGGTGGCTGTTATCCAGAATTGAACAAATAAATTTAAAGAACTGTTTAAATAAAGTAATACATCATTTTCACTTATGTCAAACGTGGGCATCCCCAGAGTAACAATTGCTACACTTATAGTACCTGCATATTATTAAGTGACAACTAACTCTTTAAAAGAGTGAGGAAATCATATTTTGAGGCCATAAACGTCAACATGTAATTTGAATTAAAGCTTCACAGTCTGACAAAAGAAAAATCAGAAAGGTTAAAGGAAAAGGAAGTGTTTCTGAAATGTGCTTCACATTAAGTTGCAATGCTTCTTGTCACATAGAAGCAATGTTAAGGGTACCGTGCACAAAATAATATGCATCTTTCAATTCAAAAATACCTATATATACACATATCTATATTTATATATATATACTGTATAATCAACACAATTATCTTTATCACACAGTCAGAACTGCACAAGAGCGCCACATCAGCCACCAAAGGCAGTAAGCAGGAACTCTCAGCAGCCATAATAACAGTAAGGACGACGAAAGTAATGATAAATAGTAACAATAAATCTCTTCATATCAATTCCAGTATTCCCATTTTAAAGTTTAAAAATTGTAAGAACAATCATAGTATTAAAACTCGATATAAGCGTTTCTCTCAGATCCCCTCGGCCGGGTGGCGGCTCGTTTCCTCCTGGATTTTGTCGAGAGAGAGGGGCCACTCCTGGAAGGAGCAGGGGGGATTGGGTGGGAAAGAGCAAGAAAATGGCAGTTTTTCCTCTTCCCCTCCCCTCTCCTTTCCAGTCTCCCTCGGACGGAAGGTCTGAATGGTTGTACAACAGTTGCCTCGACGCTGAGGAAGTCTTTCTCTGTAAATCAAATCCTCTGGGGGGGATTTCTCTTCACATTGTCACGTATCCCGTCTAACAGTTGAAAGCACAGTCTGTCTCCTTTTTGTATATCTTGGATCCAAACATATAGTGTGTCTATATATAAGGTGTCCCATAAACTCTAACACAATCACTTGCAAGTGCTTGTGTGTATGTGTGTCTACATGTTGGTGTATGCATGCAGGCATGTATAGTAGTAACTCGGGTGCCTGTGTGTGTGTGTGTATCGGTGTGATTCTTTTTTTATTATTATTTTGTTGGTCTGGGCACTTATTTTTGCTACAAATTTGTGATACAGTGACCAGTCTGTATATATGTCATTATAAGACTTAAGATGATAAAGAGCTATAGAGAAACACATAAGATCCTGATCACAGGACCTGCAGTGAGGACAGAGCCCTACCAGTGGTGAGGTAAAAACGAGACGTAACCAATCAATGTCGAACACACAGCCGGCCGCCTTGGTTAAAACCAAGAACGCAAGTTATCCGACTGTGCCCTCGTCACCTCTAAAAGACGTGGAAGCTGTCATGATATACTGCCCTGCGTCGTCCTACGTTCACCATGCAGACGGACAAGGCCTCACACCTGCAGACATTCACCCCCATTCACCCTCAAATATTAATTCTCAATGATATTCAGACACATTTTAAAACTAACATCCACTCACACGGGGAGGGGTTGTCGTTGATTGCACTCTAAATATTCTAGGTGGGTTCCACTCTTAAACCTGAACAGATTTAACCCGCCGGCTGAGGGGTAAGAGGACTATTCAACAAGATGGTTGCACGATGAATGGCACCTTCTAGCTCGCCAACAACACAACCTGCTCAATTTTATTTTTCTAAATCGAACTGGCTTTTGATTGTTCCTCTCAAGTATTTGGTTCGGTTTCATCGCTGTTCTTCACTCGTAATATCTGCTGCAGCCATAGTGTCTTTGTATGCGTTTTAGATGGCGGTGTGTTTGTTTTACTTGTTGTTGATTGGTGTGACCGTGCATGCATGTGGGAGTGTACTTGTGTAAATCAGCCTGCCACAACCTGTGAGCGCCAGCCGGTGTCTTTATGGATCGTCAGCCCTTTTTCCATCCCTGCGTTTCCATCTCCCTTTGGGACTAGACTCCCTCTTTCTGTCGCTCTCTGTGTGAAATCTGTTCCCCCCTCATTTGTTGTGTGAATCCACCATGGATAGCAGCAGTTGTGTTTTCCTCCCTCATTGACTCCAACCCCTCCTTTTCTCTCTCTCTCTCTCTGTCTTCCTCTGCTTTTGCAACCTCAGCTCCGACTCCCATCGTCCCTCCTCCTCTCAGTCTGTCCATCCCGAGGTGAGAGAACAGAAATGGGAAATGGGCTGCTGGACAGCCTGAGGACAGAAGAACAGAAATAGGACACAAGTGGTGTTTTTTGTGAAATGATGGTGAATGGTGTTTGTTGTTTTGTAGCACAGTAGTGAGTTGTTCTCTTGTGTGACTCATACATTTTAAAATGGAGACAAGTATTTGTTCATTAGGAGAGTATGGTGGCTCTTGTGCTGTGGACTCGCTACATGACTGATTAGATTGGGAAAACATTGGTCATCACACACTTGATGACTGACAACAGCTGGGTTCATTTCTTCAGCTGCATTGCAATATTATACGTGCCTGTATAATTTATCTTGATGTTTTCTCCCTTTCTATGGAGGCATGCTTTGTCCCCTATGGGGGAGTATCAGACAGTGTTGTCCATCTCTGCTCTGATTGGTCCAGATTGATAGTAGATTGACCCTCAATCATGCAGATCTCATCCACCTGAGTGATGGATGTATTTGTGTTTATATATTGCTTGTTCTGCTTTGTGATGGTGATTTGACAATGCCTGACAAAGATCTCTGATCTATCGAAACGTTGCTCTTTTTAATTAAAGCTGAGCTAGTACTAGTACAGGGTGCGGATCTTTAGTCTGATTTTTAACATCAGCTGCATTGCAGACATAGGTCAACACAGAGGTGGAGTATTTTCAATCCAGACTTTAAGGTGTAAGGGCAGCATTTTAAAACCAACAAATCATAACCATAGTAACAGTATCATTACCTTGACCGCCTGAGAGCTGGTGATGCAGTTTTGTCCTTTGTGGGGGACATGTATCTCTCATATGCATTTTATTTACGCATATTATTTATTTTGTTTTTTACCATGTAGTCTACAGTGCTCAAACATATTGTGTAAAGGACATCCTGACATAACAACACAAGTTCTGCCTTTTCAAAATGGATATGTCACAAAAAATGTCATTAAAAAAGTCATAGTACAGTGTTAGGACGTGGTCGTATTTTGTTGCCAATGTGTCTTTCCATGAGTGTGTAAGGTTTCTGTGTTTATGGAAACAGGTGTGTGCCAGGACGAGGAGACCATGGTGCCCACTACATGAAGAGCCAAGATGGTGTCGGCTCGGCGGCAGTGGAAAGGTGCATCTCCCTCAACTCCTAACCGCCCACAATAGCACCCGCACACGAATAGACTGTAGCTTTTGCCCTACTGGTGGTTCTGCTGGAGATAGTAGAGGTGGGCTGGCTATTTTTGTTACCTTGTTTTCTCCTGTTTACCTGAGTTAGGGAGGTTAGACATAAAAAAACACTTTTTACTACAGAATGTCATACAAAATATCATAAAAAGTCATAGTATAGTATGTCGAAAAACAAGTAAAGACATATTACAATGTCATAAAAAAGTCATAGTATAGTATCTTGAAAAAATAAAGTCATAGTATAGTATGTCGAAGAAAGGTCATAGTATAGTATGTTGAAAAAAAGTCATAGGATAGTATGTCAAAAGAAAGTCATGGTATACTATGTTGGAAAAAAAAGTCATAGAATAGTTATGTCGAAAAAAAAAGTCATAGTAAAATGTGTCGGAAAAAAGTCATAGTGCAGTATGTCAAAAAGACGTCATAGTATAGTATGTCGAAAAAAATACAAAAAAGTCATTGGATAATTCGAAAATAAAAAATCATAGTATAGTATGTTGAAAAAATAAAAAAATCATAGTATAGTATGTAGAAAAAATAAAAAAATTCATAGTACAGTATGTTAGAAAAAAGTCGTATATAGGATGTCGAAGAAATAAAGTAATAGTATAGTATTTTGAAAAACAGTCATAGTATAATATGTTGAAAAAATAAAAAAGTCATAGTGTAGAATGTGAAAAAGAGTCATAGTTTAGTATGTCGAAAAAGAAATTAATGATATAGAATGTCAAAAAAATAAAGTCATAGTATAGTATGTCTAAATTTTTTTTTAAAGTCATAATATAGTATGTCGAAAAAATTAAAAAGTCAAGGTATAGTATGTCGAAAAAATAAAAAGGTCACAGTATAGTATGTTGAAATTTTTTTTTAAAAAGTCATGAAATAGAATGTCAAAATTGTTTTAAAAAGTCATAGTATAGTACAGTATGTCAAAAAAAGTCAGTGTATTATGTCGAAAAAATAGAAAAAGTCAGAAAATAGTATGTAAAAAAAAATAGTCATTGTATAGTATGTCGAAAAAAATTAGAGGAAAGTCATAGGTTATGTCGAAAAAATAAGGTATAGTATAGTATGTCAAAAAAATTTATATAGTCATATTATAGTATGTCGAAAAAATAAAGTCATGGTATAGTATGTCGAAAAAATAAAGTCATGGTATAGTATGTTGAAAAAAAGTCATAGTATAATATGTTGAAAAAATAAAAAAGTCATAGTATTGTATGTTGAAAAAATAAAAGTCATAGTATAGTATGCTGAAAAAAAGTCAGTGGATTATGTCGAAAAAATAAAAAAAAGTAATAGAGTAGTATGTCAGAAAAAAAGTCAAAGTATATGTCGAAAAAATATTAAAATTCATAATATAGTATTTCAGAAAAAAGTAATATAGTATAGTATGTTGAAAAAATAAAAGAAGTCATAGTATAGTATGTTGCAAAAATAAAAAGTCACAGTATAGTATTTTGAAAAAAAGTCATAGTATAATGTGTTGGAAAAATAAAAAAGTCATAGTATAGTATGTCGAAAAAATAAAAAAATAAAAATATATTATGTCGGAAAAAAGTCAGTGGATTATGTCAAAAAAATAAAAAAAAAGTAATAGTGTAGTATGTCAGAAAAAAGTCATAGTATATGTCGAAAAAATAAAAAAGTCATCGTATAGTATGTCGAAAAAATAAGGAAAGTCATAGGAAAGTATGTCGAAAAAATAAAGAAGGTCATAGTATAGTATGTTGAAAAAATAAAAAAAAAAGTCATAGTATAGTATGTTGAAAGAAAAATTTGAGTATTATTTCGAAAAAATAAAAAAGTCACAGTATAGTATGTCGAAATAAGTCATAGTGTATCATTTTGAAAAAAAAAAAAAGTCAGTGTATTATTTTGGAAAAAAAAAACAGTCATATTATAGTATGTCGAAAAAAGTCATAGTATAGTATGTTGAAAAAAATCATACTATACCATGTCGAAAAGAGTCATAAAAAGGCATGGCAGAGTTTGTCAAAAAAAGTTATAAAAAAGTCATAGTGTAGTATGTCAAAAATATCATAGTATAGCATGTCAAAAAAAAGTTATAGTATGTAAAAAAAAAAAAAAATAAAGTCATTATGCAGAAAAAAGTCATAAAAAAGTCGTAGTATAGTTTGTCAAAAAAGCCATAAAAAAGCCATAATATATTATGTCTAAAAAAGTAATAAAAAAGTTGTAGAATAGCATGTCGAAAATAGTTATGAAAAAGTCATAGTATGGTATGTCAACAAAAGCCATAAAAAGGTCACAGTATAGTACGTCGAAAAAAGCCATGGTATAGTATGTTGAATAAAGTTATAAAAATGACATATTTGTCGAAACAAATCATAAAATAGTCATAGTATTGTATGCCAAAAAAAGTCATAAAGTCATATTATAGTATGTCAAAAAAAGTCATAATAAAGTCATAATATAGTATGTTGAAAAAGTCATAGAAATTCATAGTATGTCAAAAGAAGTCATAAAAATGTCACAGTATAGTATGTTGAAAAAAGTCAAAGTATAGTATGTCGACAAAAGTCATAAAAAGTCACAGCATAGAATGTTGAAAAAAGTCATAAAAACGTCATAGTATAGTATGTCAAAAAAAGTAATAGTATAGTACGTCGAAAAAAGTCAGTGTTGTATGTCGAAAAAAGTCATAGTATAATATGTCAAAAAAAGAAATAGTATAGTATGTTGAAAAAAGTCATTAAAAAGTCATAGTATAGTACGTCGAAAAAAGTCAGTGTAGTATGTCAAAAAAGTCATAATATATGTCGAAAAAAGTCATGAAAAAATTCATAGTGTATCGAAAAAAGTCATAAAAATGTCACAGTATATCATAGTATAGTACATTATAAAAATATCATAAAAAGTCATAGTATAATATGTTATAAAAATGCCATATAAAAAGTCATAGTATTGTATGCCATAAAAAATGTCACATAAAAGGTCATAGTATGTCTTAAAAAATGTCGTATCAGTTTGCCATACAAAATATCATATATATATTCATATATATGTATAAATATCATATAAAGGGTCATAGTATAGTATGCCATAAAAAAAAATTCAAATGTTTTGGTTACATTAGTGCATTTCAGATTAGAGATTAACTGTTGTGTTGAGTTGCATGGTTGAAAAGAGAACTGTGTAAAGTTTTTGAAAAAGTTAACTCAGAGAAAAATGAATGTAACCAATTTAAATATTCCAAATAATTTATATGGTCAATGATGATGGAGAATGCAACCTTACCTGTCCATGACGGTCCTCAGGGCCCGTTCTATGTTCATGCGGTGGCCTACACGTGTCACACCCAGATCCAGATAATCATCCTTGGTTAGGGAGGGCAGGTGGGTGCCATCAATCTCGTTGTCCAGGAAACGCTCTCTGTGCTCACCCAGGTTCAGGTATCCTAGCCAGTCTGCAACGTCATACTTGGTCCAGTAGGGCAGCGGCTTGGAGGCAAAAGGCTTTGTAGGGGAAGGGGGCGGTAGATGGGGGTAACTTAGGCATGTAGGTGGAGGGTGAGGGTGCAAGGGCGGAGAAGAGGTCCCGGACAAGAAGTGAGTTGGAGAGAGGGATCGAGAGACAACTAAGGCGGAGTTTGGAGGAGGAGGGGCACCAGAGGGGGCAAACAAGGGAGGAGAGGGCGAGAAGTAAGGATCTCCAAGAGGGTTCCCAGGTGATGGCGGGGTGACTGAACCTCGGAGGTCGTACATGGCACTGTATAGAGGTGTAGTGGGGAGGAGCGGAAGGGATGATGGCCGAGGTGGACCCAACTTGGGCCTCTCTGATGGGGATATGAGGGGGCTGGGTGCTCGCCTACGCTGGAACATGTGTGATTCTGCTTTACGGGACTCGCGACTGGGGATGAACTGGAATTCTAGGGCTTTGGTCCGGTAGACAGGTCTGTGTTTGGGGGAGGTGGGGTAAGGAGAATAAGTTGTCGGAGACAGCGGGGAATGGGAACGTGGAGGCTGAGAGGCAGCTGGAGGTTGAGGAGATGGGGATCGTCCCCAGTTTGGGTACTGGGAGGCTGGGGTGGGGGACGGGGATAACGATGGCTGCGATAATGAAATCGGAGACGGTGACTGGGATCGAGCTGAAGGGGGGCTCAGAGCTGAGGCTGAGTCTTCTGAAAATCTGAGAATGGAGAGGGAGAGAAATTGTTACAAGACAAAAGCATGAGAGAAAACAGAAAACAATGAGATGAAAAACATGCACACACATTAAAGGAAATGTTGGTAAAATGTTGTCCAGCGATTTTTAGAACCCGTGGATTAAAACGATTTTATACGGTCAACATCTTGATTATGTACAATCAGTTAACATTAGAAATGTTTCAAGTTAAACAAGGTTTCCTCTCATTCCTTACTGTCTCACAACAGGCTATAAATTCAAGCAGGTGTCAAAGTTTTATGTTCTTCCTGACAGAAAAAAAGGGAGTGTGGAAGTGGCTCTATTACCTGTTTCTGCTTCTGAGAGAAAAACATGGAAAAGGCCAGAGAAATAAAAGGAGAGGTTTACGCAGTATAGACACAACACTTACACAAGACATAAGCAGACAGTACACGGTGTTTCACAGATGGCTTGAACATCAATTGTGGGAGGTAAAGAACTCACAGGTGGCACACGGATACGTTCAAACAGGTGAAACATGGATAGAATGACGATGCCGTGCATCACCAACAACAAAAAATGTAGTTCATGCTGTGACACTGAAAAACATAAAGCCACTGATGTGTACCTGTGTCTGCTCAGTGTTCTCTGGCTGCTCCAGCTGTCCTTGGTTCTTTGCTGCAGTTTACTGTTCAGCTCATTTATGATGCTGGGCTTCATACTGGATGCAGGAGGGTAAATCCTCTTCCCCTCTAAAAGTGCCGTGGACTGGTCACTGGCCATCTGCCCCTCGCCCCAGAGAGGCTTCATCTCAGGAGTGCGAGGGCGATCAAAGTACGGTGAAATGGGACGTCCCAAATTCTGCATGTCCCTCACCCCATACCCATCGCGGCCACTTTCATCCACTCCCTCCTCGACCTCGTCCTCTTCCTGCTCGTCCCTTCGTCTGTGGGAGTGGAAAGATGCAGGAGCGGTGCTGGTCTGTCTGTGTAGATCAATGGTGCGACCTCCCTCTCTGAACCGGTTGGTTTTTGGGTAGGTGGAGGCTGCTGCTGTGGCATTCTGCATCTCAAAAGTTTGTCCGTCCAGGTAGCTCATGTAAGACTCCAGAAAATCTCCTCCCCTTTCTGATTCCCCTGTCCCGCCTCCCCCTCCAATCCGTCCTCCTCTCTCCCCTCGGTCCAGCCGATCTCCCCGGACACCAGCCAGGATGCTGTCCAGGTGGTGGTCACTGCTGCTGCGGCTGTCCAGCTCTTCAATCCCAGAGTCCACCACCGTCTCCTGAGACTCTCCTTTCTTGGTAGAAGGGGGAGTACGGCGGTGATCCCCTGTCCTGCGACTGCCTGTGATGGCGGTGGATGTTGTATGTGTGGTGTGTGTGCGCTCCTGGTAGAGCTGAGTGGAGGTGCTTGTTGTGGTGGCAGCAGCGGTGGTTGTGGCGGCACAGCTAGCGGTCGTGGCATGTGAGGCAGTGCCCCTAAGGGCAGAGGTGGCAGCAGTGGAGGAGGGCACTGGGGGACCACGGTAAGCCAGTGGAGGGGCGACTGTGTGTGGGGGAGGCGTGGGGGAAGAACGTCCAGGAGTGTGAGAGCTGTTGTAAAGGTGGTGGGGATGGGACATAGAGAAGGGTCTGTGATAGGATCCGGGAGGAGGCGGTGGTGAGACTGACGGGGGAGGCGGAGGTCCCGTTATCGAGGTGGGCTGCAGGGTAGAGGGCGAGTGAGGAGGTGGGGGGTTGGGCGACGTTTGGGAGGGGGAGGGAGCAGACTGAGTCAGGTTAGCCACCTCACTGTCGTAAGATGTGAGGCTGGAGGCAGTGGAGTCCCCTGCCTGAGGAGAGGGCAGGGGTGTATGAGCAGGAAACCCACTTACAAATGGTTCTTTTTGGGGAGGTGGAGGGGGTGGTGGTGGAGGAGGAGGTGGAGGTGGCGGGGGTGGGACCTGCTGTTGGCGGGTCAGGTTGTTGGGGCGCATCCCATGTTGTGAGTATCCTGATAATCCCCCAATTCCCCTGTCAAAGCTGTTAGCAAACTGTAATGGAGGTGGGAGAGGGTCTGCGTAGACAAACTCATCGTCCGCATCAACTGAGGGGGCAGGGGGAGGAAGAACCATCAAACCAGACCCAGTGCTCCCAGTAGTGTTTGCTGTCTGCTGAGTACTGGTAGGTGGAGGAGAGGGAGGGGTAAGGGACAAGATATAAGCATCAGCTTGACTTTCCATCCTGAGAAAAGCAGGCCTCCGAGGCTGCTGAGACTGGGATGCCTGCTGAGCAGAGCTATCAGCAGCTGCCGCATTGGCAGCAGCCTGCTCTGCCCTCCTCATGTAACCCTCTCTCTCTTTGTCCCTCTCTCTTTCTCTCGACAGCTCCCTCTCCCGTTCCCTAGACCTCTCCCGCTCCCGCTCTCTCGACCTCTCCCGCTCTCTCTCTTTGTAGGTTGGCTGATATGGCTGAGACTGGTAGTGGTGCGTGTGGACCGTTTTGTCCTCAGAGAAGCGAACTCTCAGCCCCTCACGAGCCCCTCCTCCTTCCCGCTCCCTCTCTCCTCCACTGCCTTCCTCACTCCACACACTCCCAACTCCTCTGAGGATTCTGGGAGAAGGTGGGCGGCCAACAGTGGCCGTGGTAGCAGCCAGAGAAGACGAGGTGACCAAGTAAGAGGAGCTAGAGGACTGGGCGGTGGACGACACTGGCTGAGAGGTGACAGTAGACGAAGGAAACACCACACTCGACATCTGGCGGGTGAAATGATGTTCTGCTCCCCTCCTTAACCTGCTGTCATCCCTCAGAGCACGCTCTCTGGCAGCCAGGGCGAGGCCTAGTGGCGATGTGGGGTCAAGAGCCTTTCCTGTTAGAGGGTGAATGAAGGTGGTACTGGAGGATGCTGGCTGCCTGCCTGCTGCTGTGTACAAGTCAGTAGGCACAGACTTAGGCTGATAGTCCAGGGCAGGTGAAGAGTACTCAGGTAGGCCAAAGGCTGGAGGCATACTGCGGGTGTGATGGATAAAGGTGTCCCCAGAGAACATGCCCTCGTCAATAGACTTGGACGGGCGCAGCCGTGTTGATGAACTTTCAGCCTGTGTGCTAAGCTGTTGCTGTGACACTTGAGTCCTTGCTATTCCATCACTCACTCCCCCAAGACTCACATCCTCCTCAGCAGACATGAACAAGGAGGCATTCTTTCTGCGGGCTTCATGAAACCGTTCCCTGTCTCGGCGAGCTGCGCCAACAATGGCAGCCCCAAACTGGCTGGTAAAGTCCAGATTTTCCTGGGCTCGCATAGAAGGCAAGGACGGAGGCGGCGGTGCTGGGATGGAAGGCGGGGCAGGGGGCTGTGGAGCAGGAGTGGAGGGAGGAGGACCGTGGGGTGTTTTGGCTTCATCTGTCTCCCCTGATGCAGGAACGTCGGCCTCCACACTGCTGCCCTGGCTGCTGCGTCCACTGCTGCTGGTTGAGGGGGCCTTGACAATAATGGTGGGGATGGGGATGGAGCTTTTCTCCATTGAGCCTTTGCCTCCCAGTGTACCCTGGGCCATGCGCAGGTCCTCTACCTTGGATTGCTTCACCAGGGGGCCCTTACCTCTCCGGGCCCCTCCTTTAGGACCACCTGCTCCAGCCCCAGCTGTACTGCGGTCTGCTCGCTGGGGTTGACTCTGGGTAGTCTGTTGTTGCTGGGGCATTACAGTGGCAATGCTGGATGGGGGGACAGCAGTGCTGTAGCCTCTCCTAAGACCTGCTGCCTTGGCCCCCCCACCAGCTCCAGCAGGCTCCCCAGTGTAGGCAACCTTCCGCGAAGCAGTCCTGCTTTGAGCAGTATGGGCAGCTGCATGTGCATATGAGGTTGTGTGGTCCACCGCTCCACCACTGGGGCCAGTGCTGGGACCACCTGCCCTTTCCCTGCCCCCATGGGTGAAGTGCACTGACTGGGAATAGGGCTGGTAGTGCGCAGAGGTGGCTGTGGACTGGGACACGGAGACAGGCTGCTGGGATGACTTTGCTCTCCAACCTAGTGGCGGAGCAGAGGAGAACGGAGGTTCTGGTGGAGCTGTGGTGGGAGGAGGAGGGATCTCGTCTGGGCCAGGCACCGACAGACTGCGAGCAAACTTCATGGCTGGAGGATGCAGGAACTGCCTCTCCTCCTCAGGCACCCCTGCAGTGCAGCATTCACAAATGGAGAAAAAACAAATTGGGATGAAATAGGGATTTGCAGGTGGCACAGATGGTGTAGAGTGAGAGTATAAGAGGAAAAGTTTTGGGGTGAATACAAGTAGAGAGGAAATGGAGCCAGAAAAAGGGAAAGCTGAGGGTAATTTATGAGAGTGTCTGTCTAAATCTGACTGCCCGTCTACCTGCCAGCGAGTCTGTCCTCAATTCTTATGTCTGTTAGTAGGTAAGTTAGTTAGTGCTATATATTCCACAAACAAGTAGCAACTGGGCAGCATCACACAGCAGCATTTGTATTGTTGGTCACCAGAGAGCACATTACTTTTTCAGGAGGAGAGTTAGTAAAGCTTTAGTAAGCAACAAACCAGAAAATAATCCATCAGACTAAAACTGAGATTAGTGGCACTACTGCATATAACAAATTGTAGTAGGGTGAGTATAAGACAAACAAACATCTTATTTTTACAGGACAGGTATAGTAAGTTAAACAGATGAGTGGATAACATACGATCCGCTACAGATACAAAGTGCATACATTTTATGCCACAGACGAGACATTATTGGCCACAGACAAACAGGTCAGCACAGTGTAGACCTCTACTGGTCCAGAGGACAGACAGATAGGCGAAAGGAGGGGCAGACAGAAAAAACAGACAGCCTCACCGATGGATTTCTGCCGCAGCATACCGTGCTGTGGGCCGTGACCTGAGGTGAACTGTCCACGGTCATAGCCGAGGCCCAACCCCGACGACATCATCCCCAACCCGGACTGATCCCCGTAGTTTGGCTGAAATGCCAAAAAGGAGCATGTGAAAGAAAGTGGAGAGTGACATGAGACTCAATCGTACAGTACATGTGTGGGCCGGAGAATTAAAATAATAAGCTAAAACAGACGTAGAGCTGCTGAGTTTGGTGTAAATTCTCAATGGTTTTGATAATTGTTAATGTCAAAAATATCGCTTAATGCAGGTTAAAATGAGTCAAAAATAAAAGACTGAAGATATTTTGTTGTTTACAACGTGCCCGTTTATTTACTGTTTATTTATTTATTAACTTGTTCACACAGCCACATTTTTATGCCTTTAAATGAAACATAAGATGTTGCTGCAGTCATTATCATATAACAAATCTTTGGACTACACATTCTGCTCCACACAAATGTGCATAATGGCTCTGGTGTTGTCCTTACTTTGGTTCATGTGTTGTTCATAACAGGCCAGGTGATCGTACCTGCCTCAAGAGTATGTATATGAAAATCTATGGCTCCCAGTAAATGGGGATCTTCAACTTTTCAAACATGTTAATGTAGGAATGAGGGGACATTTTAAATGAAAGTCTTGCCCAGTGCAGCTTTCAAATGTTACCATTGAAACTAATGGTTGTGTCAAGTTTTGCTTTGATATTCTTTAAATCTATATTCCATATTCTTTGCGGTCTCTTACTACAACTCAATTTAATGTCTGACATGCTTCTCAACCTGATGAGAGACCCAGTCAACACGAGCACACACATATCTCAGCACACATATACTGTAGTATGTTTCACGATACACACCTCATTGCCATAGAAACTTCTTCCTCTGTCTCTTTTTGGCCCCTGTCCCCGTGTCCCTGGCGCCTCATTGGTGCTGATTGTCTGCTGAGCTGCTGCAAGAATTTCATCTAGTTTATCTGAGAGAAAAAAGACAGAAAGAGAGAGAGAGAGAGAGAGAGAGAGAGAGAGAGAGAGAGAGAAAAAAAGAAAGGGACATACGGCAATGAAACAGAAAAATGAACAGCAACAAAATGAAGGAAACGTGTGGAAAGGGACACACTTGATGAAGGTGGATGACATAGAGAGAAAGAAATTCAGGAAATGGCCACTGACAAACATACGCTCCCTTACTCAAAGCCATCTGATAGACTGTCCTCTTCTTCTCTGTAACTTGTGAGGATTCGAATTCTAAAAGAAAAGAAACTCAGAATAAGCCCAATAAGTGACCAAGTGGTGAATGCCAAGTCATTTTGGACAGACATAAATACAATGCCTTAAGCGAGAGTGTACCAGAGCATACCTGATTTTTTTTTCCAAGGGGTAGCAGCTGGAAGGAGGACAAAAGGAGACTTAAGTTTTGGCAGGAGTGAAAGTGCGATAGCGTTGTTACAGTGAATACTAATCATATTCCCCGGAGCATGACAAACTGAGTCACCTCGCCAGGCTTTTCGATTTTCGAACGTACATCACACCCACACTTTGAGACAGCTGAAGCATGCACACTTATGTTACAGTAAATATGCTGCACACACATACAGTATGCTGCTGTTACTCTCTCTAACACACTTGAAAATATACACACACACAAATGTGCAATTAGTCTGAAACTGACTCCCACCTCTCTCCACTGTTAAATGGTTAAGATCCCGCCAGCAGTGAAGTGGGGACAAAGGAGACAAAGAAAAGACAAAGTTAGTGGTTAAACCAGTAAACAGTAAAGGGACAATTCTACAGGGGAGTAAAGAGGAGGAATTAAAGGTGACCCTTTAGTGTTTGCATCCGCTGGTGTGAGTGAGCTTGTGTGTGTGAACTGAATAGGAATAGGGTTATCCACCATACTTATACTCAAGCCGTTATATTTCATAATGTGTAGTTTATTGAGCTTAATTAAACAGAAATAAAATGTTGATGTCCGATGGTTAAATCAAGCATGAAAGGGTTTTGAATTTGTCTTCATTTCATCTCTTACTTACAACTGCACTGCACAAATCCTTTTAAAAAATAAGCCATAGTTTTGTTGAAACACATGTCTAAACATATTTAAACAACACTTGCGTGAAATTAGTGTCGGGGAAACAACAATTTGTGGACTTAAGTGCACCGCAGGATCATTTCCATTTTAATGTCCTTGTTATCTTGCAGCATGACTTCTAGGTGAACTGGGACACTGCACCAATCACAGAGGTGAGATAGTTTAATAGGCGTCACAGCTAAATGAATTCTAATGCATTAGAATAAGCATATGGTAGGGGCTGACATGGCTTCATCACACACTGTGCTCCTCTCACCTTGAGCCAGAAGGAGGCAAAAGCAAAGATGATTTAAATAATTTTAAGGAGTGTGACTGCAAATTAAACACCAACATCTCACTTGGGATATTTATTGATAAATGCACTTTATATTGGGTCAAACTGACTCTTTCATTTACAAGTATAGCTCGAGATTTTTGAGGCCGATACTGATATTGATATTTGGGACTTTAAAAAAACTGATATATCGGCTGATAGTAATTTTCTTTAAAATTAAACACATAATTTAACCATACAATATTGATAGAGATCCCTTGGAATTTGTTTTTAAGATTTGTAACCAAGATACACACCAAGTGGGACATTTCAATCAACTTGTAAATGATCTTTAGTGGACAAACTCTGTAATGGGGACACTGTTTCAGAATTACCTCACACCTGGTTTGGCATTTCTGTATTACAATTTTTTATTACTAATCAACCAAAATATACACCGATACAATACATCTGCAATAAGCTACTATCGGGCTAGGCTGATTTAGCTCTCGTACTGTGGCGCTACATCTGGATATCACTTCAATCAATTTCAATACCTTGGTATGATGACGATGAGGCTAGTCGCCTAGCAGTTTTACTGCTATTTCTTTCTCAAAATGACGGCCATATTTTCTCTAAAATCTTTGGCTTCCTTTTGCAGAGGATGTAGCGTTTTGCTTTTTTGCCATAAAACAATCCAGCAGATGTTGCTACCAAATCTCAACACCGTATTGTAAAATGTAAAACGGTTTCATTTGCAGCACCTTTAAGTGTGTTGCAGTGATACTTAATGTATTGAGATAATGAATACAGCATCACTGCATACATACAGTGCAAGCGGTAAGAGAATAGTGTTTATAGTGAGCACTAATGGTGGAAGGGAGGTGGGTTGGGGGTTCAGGAAACTGGCACCAGTGTTTCAGACTGGGCGCTCATGCTTTGTGCTGGTCAGGTGAGGTCACACCACAGAGAGGAGGCAGGTGAGGGGAGGAGATGGGGAAGGAATAAAGCAAAGGGCTGATTTCTACACTCAAACTTTAGTCAGATTCTGACTTAAAGCAGCAGCAGGGCAGGACTCATGGTAGTTGCTGTTGTTTAGCGTTTTGGGCGCTTTAAGTCATTGTAAGAGAAAGTATTAAAACTAGATCTGAGACATTCCCCTCCCCTCCAGCAGCTCAACATGTTATCAGCCTTCATACATCATCAATTGCTCACTGGGCATGCTCCTAACCAGACAGCAGCGACGGCAAACACCATAAACGTATAGAAAATATAATCCAATCACCAATAAAACACTGGCCAACATTCTCATCTGCAAATGGGGGTGTTGACCCTCAACATGCACTCTCCTCCCACTATTTTGCCTCAAATAGAGATGGCATAAGCATAGCCACACATAATGCTGTTACCATAGCAACAGACCTGGAACAAAGTTGCTTTTTTTTTTCCACAAAATTACTCATCTCAATAAATTTATCCTGGGTGTGATTTCTTCCAAAAGAATCAAAGACATTCTCAACAAAAGATATCAAGGACATATTTTGTCAACTTGCTCACTAAAACATGAAGACCAGACACTTAGCCATGATGTTTGTGGCACCCGGAAAACTCTTCTCAGGTGACGCCCATTCCCCTGCAGTGTTACCTTGGCAACAAATACTTGCTGAGTGTGCGTGTGTGTGTGTGTGTGTGTGTGTGTGTGTGTGTGTGTGTGTGTGTGTGTGTGTGTGTGTGTGTTGAGCAGAGGGGCTGGTAGACTGCTCTGTGGGCGCTGGGGTTAAAGCTGTGGGCGGGCCAGGGAGCAGTGGGGGGGTGCAGGGGGGTAAGAGGTAAGAGAGGCGGGCAGTGAGAGAGGGATCACAGGGTGGATGGCGACACTTTTTCTGGGTGGGGTTACCTGTAGTGGGGGTGCTGGAAGTGACAGTGTGGAACCTCTGAAAGAACAGTGAAATGCATTGAGACCGTCATCCATGGCGGTAGCCAACCTTCTTTTTTCTTTCCTTCTCCTTTCTGTCACTGAGTAACTATCTCCCTCTCTACTTTCTTGCTGTCTAAATTTAGCCCAAGCTCAACTCCCCTTCACACTTTCAGCATCTTTAGCAACCCCAACACTCTGGTTTCACACTGTTTCTATTATCCCTCATCACCTCAATCTATTTCTCCCTTTAACTATTTTTTTCTCCCCCTCTTCAGCTTTAACGCGCTCTCTTTATTTGTCTACATCTCCCTGTCTGTCTGTTTCTCCATTCTTTGTAATCCTTCTCTTTTCACCCCCTCAAAAGTTTATCTAAGCCAAATTCTTACCCATCTCCTCCAGTTCTGAAGTCATGGATTTGGATCGAAGGGCGATAGCCGGAGTGTTTAGCCTCTTACTCTGCTGGGGGACTGGAGGGGAGGAAACAAACAAGGCAGTGGTCAGTCAAGCTGTCCAAGAACAAGGTTCACAGCATTCTCCTACAGTAGCACCCCAGGGCGCAGTAGATAGACTCTTACTTTTCTTTCTCGAACCCTCCTCCATGTCAGGGTTGCGAGTTACCATGACAACCTTGACCATGAGGCTGTTGCCACCTTGCCGGATCATGTTGACTACCTGTCGGTGACCAACCTTCACCACATTCTGACCATTGACCTGGGACAGACACAGAGACAGAGAGGCACAAAGAGTTTAATAACACAAGTTATTGTCATTTTTACCATATTTTCTCAATTGTATTTACATTTTTCGGCATAATTTATGTCAATAAAGCAGATGGAAGTGAAAACTGACAGTAAAAGATCTTGAACAATAATATCTGCCAAATTATATTTATAAAAACAAATGTGAAATAACAATGGATCCCAACTTAAAGTGACAATAGACAAGTTTTTTGCTTTAACTTATCATTATGAGGTAAATGTTGATTCCATAATGTAATGGCTATAGAATAATGACACCATCAGTGTTTAGATTAGTTCCCTACAAGCCTCACTTTCACTATGCAAAATTCTGTCTGCCACCTGGTACGATCTCCGAGGAAAATGAAGGCTCCATTTACGGCACAAAGGAAATGTGTCAACCACTGCGCAACCAAAACAGGAAGAGGATAGCGCTTTTGTTTTCCCAGGTAGCCATCGATGGCTATCCCCAGGTAGTGGAAATGGAGGATGGTAGAACAACTGGAGTACTTTGTATTGTAATATTACTGTGGTACTGTGGCGCTGTTCAAATACATTTTGTTTTACATTTGTTGAAATTCTCATTACATCGTGACAGCAATCAATAAATCAAATGCTTTGACAAAATAAAGAAAAAAATCTGGTATGTGTGGCTGTTGCAGGACTGTAATAAACCCGTCCAAACCGAGGTAAAACAAGAGTGAACCTCAGACGGGCATTCACTTGATGGAGAGAGCTCTGGGATTGAGAGGGTTCCATCCCGGCATTCAGTTGATATTCTTTCTACAAGCTCCGTAAATAACAAAACCTGCCTACTTATTAATACTACCGGGTGTTTTACTCTGCCTTGACCATTGCACTGTGTTGTTGGTAGTTGCTAGGCGCTGAAGAAAACTAAAGCGATCCGATTGTTTTAGCAACATCGGCGCCAACAATAATAATAATACTAATAGTAAAAGTTGCCTATTGCCACTTTAATGAAGTCATATGTGATTGACTGAAATATATATTACTTTAGATAGTTTTTACAGGTTGGTAGGAGTGAGTATCTCAAAAACCTACAAACAAACCTGTGAACTTTGGTGGAAAGTGAGGTCTTGGGCCATGGGACAAAAATATGTTTTTGGTGCAGATTAGGTGTGAATATAGACGTTTTATAAAATAAACCATTTTGAACATTCAGATCCAGATGCAAAAAAAATTCCACATTTAGGAGACTGTACACCTTTGCTATCTAGTTCTGAATAGGTTCAGAAACCTCGACATAGAACCTGTCAGTGCTTTCAATTCCAACCCATAATGCAGTGGTAAATCATGGCAGCACCTCTATCAGGAAATCCCCCATCCTGAGACCGGCTCTCCAGGCAACGCCTCCCTCGTCCACTGACTCCAGGTACTGCAGGGCAGGGAAGGCCGGGGTGGGGGTGAACTCCTCGATAGGAGTCTGAGCTGGAGACACCATGAAAACATGAAAATGTATTATGCATGTGATACAGTATGAATAGAACTGCAAAACCTAGATCAATGAGTGTGATTGCAAGGTATGATGTTTGTGTTTATTTCTTACCTTTGGCCCCTCTCAGCACAAAGCCGAAACCCTCGCTGTCTTTTTTCTGCAGAAGCACTGTCTTCTCCTTGATTATATAGTCACTAGCAGAGACACATAGAGAGAGAGAGAGAGAGAGAGAGAGAGAGAGAGAGTTAGAAATAACACAACAAAAATGAAAAACAGAAGACGAGGAGGACATGTACTGTGCAGCCTTGCATGTCTGCATTCACCTCTCAATGGAGATGATGGGTGGAAAGTCAAGTTTTAAAATCCATAAATCACAACATTTACCTTGCTGGTGTATCTTTTCCCTTTACCTAACACCACTCCTTTCCAATGCTGTCTGCTTCCCACTTTCTGTGTCTCCCTCTGATGACATCACCACCAGTACTAGGCAGAAACTCATTTAAAAACTGGACCCCCTGTGTGTATATGTGGGTATTTCTTTTTTTTTTTTTTTGATCTTTACAAAAGTGGGTTATTATGGTTTAGTTTTTTTTATAGACCTCTTATTTATCATTATCTATTCTTTACTTTCTCTGTTTATCTGCATGCTGTCTTTGTGCTGCTGTAACAACCGAATTTCAATAAAGGTTTATTTTTATCGTATGTCTATGGGAAGCCTGATTTGACAGACATTTCATGTACCCTTGTACATGTTGTTTTATAGTAATCTATTATTATTATTATTAGAAGTATTAGTAGTAATACTAATAGTTGTAGAAGTAATATAAAGAGCCCCATGTTCTAAACATTTTACAGGTTTCCTGAAATGAAGACAATACATTTCTGAAATAGAAAATTAATATTTCAGCGTGGTCAAATGTAAAAACTGAACATTGATTTTAAAAATATTTCAGCTTCAATTTAAAACTACTGCTATCAGTCTTGAAAATTCTACATCAGTCAAACTCCAACCAACACTAAATAGTAACTTATGCCACATTCCCTTACAGTACAGTGGTGACTGAGAGCAGTGTTTTGCTATGCTTCACTTTGCTGTATGTTTTTGACAGCGAGCCCAGAGACGGTTTCTACCAGAACCTCAGTGAAAAAGAGATGCTATATACAGTATGATGGCGCTGCTTGTTGCCTCAGCAACAGCTCGATCTGGATGCAGGGAAACTTGCTTGGGTAGGACCACACCAGAGCCAAGCCATGTGATGGTACGCGAGTAGTCGCTGACAGCAGAGAACAGGCACTGCATGCTCACAGGTGGAGCTTGTATAGTGTAGTGTACTTTCTGTTTTGACCTGTCGCACAAACAGATGGGAAACATGCAACCAGTGGTTGAATGTAACTAAATATATTCACTCAGACAATTACTGTACTTGAGCACAAATTTGAGGTACTTGAGTATTTCCATTTTATGCCTCTTCATATCTCTACTCAACTGCATTTCGGACGGAAATATTGTACTTTATACACAATAACATTTATTTGACAACTACAGTTGCAAGTTACCTTTCAGACTAAGATTTTACATTTAAAAACATAAAAAATACATGCATTGTTCAAGATTAAACCAGTGGTTCCCAACATTTTGGCTTGTGACCACTTACAAAAAGCAGTGTCTAGTTGAGGCCTCGTCATGTTTCAGATGTCTGTGAGCTGTTGGCAGTCCCACCAAAGAGACAAAATCCTTCTAAACTGCTCAAATGATTTTAGTTATTAAGTAACTGTTCAAGGCCCAAATAGGTATACATATCCAACAAAACACAAAAAAGCAAAAATTAGAAAAAAGTCAAAATTAATTTATGTAGCAGAACTTTGTTTGTTTTCTTTCTTTCCTACCACATTAATAATCTCACGACCCCTCAGATTTATCTTGTGGCCCTTTGGAGGGCATATATAATAATATATTGGTCACAGGGGCCATTTTTCTGCAGAACGATTACTTTTACTTTTGATACTTTAAGTACATGTGGCTGATAATGCTTCTTACTTAAATTGCATTAATACAGGATGACAGGATGTATATAGGACTTTGACTTGTAATGGACTATTGATATTTCAACAAAAGGAGAGGATCTGAGTACTTCTACCTCCCCTGTATGCAACTGTACAAGACAAGCACGGCAGACAAGATTGAATGACAATGTTTAAATTCACACACATTGACTGAGTTACTTTTAAAAACAAATGTGTAGCTACCATAGAAGGTGATAAAAACGCCATAAAAATCGTTGTTGTATGTGTCCATGACAAAAGGTTTTTTCTTGTCCTACTAGCTGTTCCTTTTCTTAGTAACTAGCATGAGAGGTGAGACACGTCACACAAATGGACGCTCGGCCACTTCAATTTAAACCACTTTGGTGTGAAGCGACACCACCTCTCAGGGCTGCTGACCTCTAACGGACTCTTTCTTGTTATGAATGGAAAGACCCTCCAAACAGCCATTCAGTCAGTCAGTGAGTCAGAGGGGTATATATACCATGTCAACTGTAACATACTGTAACCACATGCTGATAATCCCATCGTGCACCAAAATAGTCCCAGCCCACTCCATCTGTTCATCCCTCTCTCTTCTTCTCTTCACTGGCTTTTCTTCTTTTTACATTTGTCCATCCTGATGGCCCCGCCTACTCCATACCTCTCTCTGTACTGGCTTCCCTCCCTTGTTCTTCAAACTTCTACGCATTTTTTTCTAATCACATTTCCCCCTCATGATCTTTTTAATTCAGTCTATTGAGTGTATGATGCTCTCCACAGGCTGTGAGAGCCTCTCTGTCTCTGCCAAGGCTCTGTCTTTGTTATTCTTGTCCTCTTCTGTTCATCTCTGTTGTCCAGCCCAGACTTCAAATGCTATGAGGGACCGAATGAATACATGAGCACATACTGTATGTACAAACACATTCACATAAATCTTAAGGTAGGACTGTGTAGAATTACATTACTACTGGGAACAAGTAAGTAATATAAACATGGAAACACACACATCACATTCCCCTGTAGCTGTTAGTCTGTGTCTGCAGGCAACACAAGCAACAAGTCACTCCATGGAAATTGAGCATGTGTGCAGATAACAAACATATTGGCTCAGCAAACTTTACCATCAACAGCAGATCATATTTTTGCACTTGTTTCCCCACTGATGTTGTTTAGTCTCAGAGTAATATAAGGAATCCTAGTTTTACAAAGCCTTTATTTAAGTGACAGCGTGATGAAATGTCTCAAACACAACATTCAAAGAACTATTACATCCATCGCTGGGGTCGATGATAAACTTTGAAGTCTTGGTCTTGACTTTTTTATTTCAAACAAATGTGTCTGGTAA
>CAKAKR010069180.1:35000-41359 GCA_916700685.1 Adelosebastes latens
TCGACTAAAGAAATCTTAGTTGACCAAGACCGACTAGACGACTAATCGACTAAGAGGGGGCAGCCCTAGTCTCCACAGTCAGAATGAAAGAGTTAAAACATGGCAGAGGGCATCCCTCTTCACACTTTCCTCTAACCTGCCTTGGCCCCCTGTTGCTTGCAATGAAAAATAAACAATACATATGTCTCTTTTCACCCATTTATAAACACAGAATGCCCTTTTTCCTTCTTCCAACCTCTTCATCCCTCTCTCCAACCCTCCTCTCCCTTTAGAGTGCCCTTCACTGTCTGACCTCCAGATGGAGAAACCACAGGGGAGAGAGGGTGATAGAAAGAAAATTAAAAAGTACAGGGGGGTTAGCAATACAGTGATGAATAGAAAGCAAAGGAGGGATGCAGAGATGGTCAGGAGATGTGGCCAAATATAGAGAGATGAAAAGAGGAATAGGTGAGATATTACATGTAGTGATAAAGGCTGTGAAAGTAGGCCTATGTGAGGGCGGTTCTGAGTCAGCCGTGCCTGCCTGCCTGGCCAAACAAATAGTCCCGGGCTCCGTCTATGCTGCAGTACACGGCTTTAATTATCCATGATGTGTGTGTTAGTGTGTGTGCACAAACATATGTGTGTGCACAAACATATGTGTGTGAGTTTGCATGGCTGAGTGCGTCGCTTGCATTAAATGTCACTGTTGATGAAAAGCATGTTAATAATAAATGATACTGTGTGCATGTGCGAGAGAGAAATACAGTTAGAAAGGGAGCTAAAGAGAAAGGGAAGCATGAAAAGGAAAATAAGCAGGCCTGAAAGAGAAAGTTGAGGAATGATAGAGAATGATGATGAACGAGAGAACAAAAAAAGAGGGAAAGAGAGAGGCAGAAGGCGGGATTTCGTGTAAATAATACATGCGATTGATAATGGCTTTATTTCTATGTAAATAATTCTCTCTTTGCTCAGTCCAAGTCATGGACACTGAAATGAGTTTGCCTCAAAGCGACGCCATGCTCGCCATGATGCAGATGCAAGGCATTAAAGGGAATGACATTATATTAGGTAGAGTTAATGAGGGGAAATCACACTCCCAAAGTCAATACAGGAGAGTTTCCCCCACTCATGGTTCAACAGATCACCTCCACAGAAGATCCAGCGACGTTTCAGTTCTGAGTTTATGCTCAAAAAAGCTGAATAGAAATGGTTTTCTGGTCATTTTCCCATGCTGATGAAATCACAGTAGGTGGATGACTGTCTATATCAGCGCAAGAAGCATAATGACCTATCAAAAGTTAAACATCTCAGCTGCTGTTTTAAGATTATTTATGGTTAGTCCCATGGCACAGTACTACATATGCATCAGATCAGATAGTTTGGTCATCAAGGGCAGTAATGATGACCGGGTGATTATATAACATCGGTCAACACAAAGAAATATCAGACTTAGTCATCAGAGTGGTCTGAAAGCACGTTCACCATCATCAACAAGTTCAGCCCACCTAAAAACTGCAGCCCAGCAACACAGCTTTGCACCTCAGAGCCGAAAGGCAGACACACAAGCGGAGGAACTTACTCCAAAATCCTGATGTGACAAAAATGTGTCCAGGTTAAGCTCAGCAAAACCAGCGAGTCAAAACATGGATGGTAAACCTGTGCCTTGAGGATGACTCAGCTTTTAGACCTGAGGCAGTGAACCCTCACTTATCGTCATCCTACTGCATGAATCACTCACAACACATCAACACATCACACAAATCAAAGCACCACTGGAACGTATGAATCACTACATGAATCATCTTATCTAAATAAATGCATACAGTATGTCACCGTACAAACAAATCCCCTCTCAACATGTGTTGTGTGTCTAAACATTGGAGCAGCAGAGTCATAATGAAAAGGTTTGATTTACATTACCCGCTGGGCAGATGGACAAGTTGCATCATGCTCTTTAGCAAGGCACTGAGCCCCTTCTTGACTGAGTAGAGCTGTTCTGTGGCCTATGGTAGAAAACTGTGGTGGTTCCTACCGACACTTAGGTAGAGCAATAATCTGAATGTCAAGCTGCCCTTCTCTTAACCTTTATTTAACCAGGATGTGTCGGTGTCATAATGGGATACTTTCATGCTTCATTCTGGTCATAATGTCACATCAAACAGGCACTGAAGCATCCAAATGCCTCTTTTGTCAGCCCAAGTGCCCCAAAGTGCCCTTGTGTTCAGCTCAAATAGCCCTCTGGTAGGTGAAGTGTGACCTTACCCCAAATGAACCCTACCCCTACCTACCCTGCAAGCTGAAGCAAGGCCCATTATTCATTTTTGCCCCTGCTGCTTAGAGAATCTGCGCAAGACAGTTGCTGCTTCTTTAGATAAAACTGGCAGTCGTTCAGTTTGCTGTACATCAGTGATGGCTAGCGGCAAGGTAACTCTTACCTGGGAGCGTCAAAGCTGTCATAGGATCCCACAGTGTAATGGCGGAAGAGCCTTTTGGCTCGTTCTCCACGGCTCTCTGAAACACAAAATTACGGGGACATCAGCATGGTCGCAACTACATTAAATCCATTTGCAAGGATTATTATACAGCAGGTACTGTTCAGTTCCTGTATTACTATAATAATATAATATCTCTCTTTTACAGGTGGCTTTTCTTCGTCACAAGACATTTGATCTACTGATCAAAATCAACTGACATCAGACCTGCAACCTAAACTTAAGACTAAAAAGTGTATTAGTACTGACACAATTAATCAATTCACTAACAAATAAATCAACCAACATTAACAACCATAATGTCAATAAATGTCATACATTTCTATCATTATAAATTAAACAGCTTTGTGTTTTTGACTGTTGGTCAAAAGTTGAGATAGGCATTTTAATTATTTTTTGCCATTTTATTGCTGAAACAATCAAAGTAGAAATCGATAGATGAATCAATAATTCCAATAATACTTTGTTTTTGCAGACCTATAGTATATGCTTATAACGCTAAATTTACTACAGAACTAATGTAAACTTTAAAGCAATAATTTGACATTTTGGGAAATACACTTATTCACTTTCTTGCAGAGAGTTAGATGAGAGGATTGAAAACCCTCATGCCTGTACAGTAAATATGAAGCACACATGGGAGAAGTTTACCTTCAGGGCTTTCTTTCAGTAAGGGTTTATTTTAACACAAACCACAATCTTTTACTAAACCTAACCAAGTACAGTAGGTTTGTTGCCTAAACCTAAGGAGATTTCTGGCAGAAGGGCCTGAAGTCAAACTTCTCCCATATGCATATGAAGCTACAACCAGCAGCCAGTTAGCTGGCTAAAGTCTGAAAAATGGGGAAAAACAGCTAGCTTGATCCTGTCCAATGGTGACAAAATCCACCTACCGGCAGCTCACTAATTAACAAGTTATACCTTGTTTGTTTAATCGGCTGAAGTGTAAAAACGACATGTTGTGATTCTACGGGGGGTTTGTGTGCTGGACTATTTCTTGGCACAGAGCAGCGACTTCCTGAAGTCTGTCGTCACCGTGAGGTGTCCAGGCAACCAACGACGTTAATACAATAACATAGTAGCTTATTGTCTTCGATCATTGTCAAATAATACCAAGACTAGCATCTTAACCCATCGTCATCATCAGGTTTTTGTGAGAGACTAAATTAGTTGAAAAGTCATAGGAGGGTAAATATGAAACTCCTGGCTAAAGATGTGTTTTTTCCCTTTGAAGCGATGAGTGTTTTTCAGGATGAGCCTGCTGTGTGTGTGTGTGTGTGTGTGTGTGTTTGTGTGTGTGTGTTTGTGTGTGTGACTGGTGGTGATCACCTGATCGGTTCTCTTGGCTTCGATGCATCACTTCCTCCACACAGTCAGAGGGGAACCAGCCTGTGCGACCCCTGACCGTCCCCTCCCAATATCCGCCCTCGCCAACACTCAACACTAGAGGGGGTGGGGGCAGGAAAGAGCATTATATCAGGAAAAAGCAACACAACACGCACCAACACACACACACAAACACCAATTATAAATGAACACACGTAAAAAGACATTATACATTATACAGACAGAAAAGAAATAATGTAGACACACACACGGACATGCAAACCTCCTACATACTCACCAAGACATACATACCTGGCGACACCTTAGACTCACTCACAAACACACACATATTCATACCTGCAGACATTGAATACAAACATATATAGAGACCTTACACTCATGTTAGGACATGGCCATTTTACAAACTCATCTGAAGACACTTGGATCTGTCTCTGAGACTGATAGATCTCCTTAACAAGTATCTCCTCTCAGACTTGAGTAACATTATTTAAGTAATATTTTTGGTGTTGTTTATCAATGCTAGTCAACTCACTGTTTTCTCAGGAGATCCTTAAAGTTTGACAATTTGGGAAATTTGTTTATATGCTTTCTTGCTGGGTGTGAGATGAGAAGATCGATACAACTCTTATACCTGTCAGTTAAATATAAAGTTATAGCCAGCAGCTGGTTAGCTTAGCTTAGCACAGTGACTGAAACCAGGTGTAAACAGCTAGCCTTGCTCTATCCGAAGGTAACTAAATCCATCTACCAGCACCTCTAAAGCTCACAAACCGAAGTATAAAAATGGCAGGTTGTGGTTTTATGAGGGGTTATCTTCTCACCTAACTCTCGGCAACAAAGTATAATTTTTGGTGGGAATGTTCAACTTCTCAGAGCTTGACTAAATGTGAAAGGGTTGCTACTAGAACCAACTCTGCATCCCAATGCAGCTTTTAGCCACTTTTAACTCATTTATTGTTTTAAGGTCCGAACTTGTCCCGAATGGTTGAATCTCACCATTGTCATCAGCCGTGTCCCCATATAACTTGTAGGCAGAAGCAAAACACAGAAAATCTGCACCAAAGCTTAAAGCAAACTTAATATTGGACTTACATTAGTCGGGTGGCTATAATAATATATAAATGTCAATGGGATGCTCATCTGGCATGCTATGCCCTGTGTCATCCCTCTTCCCATGATCCTATGTTCCCCAGCTCAATATCCTCTTAATATGATACATTAAGGATTTTATGATCTCAGCAATGTTTTTTTTCCCAAGTTCAAATGTTCGATGTATGTTTCCCTGGATCAATACGTTGAAATCACCCATAGCTTACATCCTTCTGCTGTTATATTCCTCAATATAGTTTTCTTGAATTTAGACATTGATATCTCCACAATGGCCGAACAGATTTTTACCATTCAAACTGCATTCAAAACATCAATCTCCCTTTGTTCTTTTGCAATTACATAACATACATAGGGGAACATAGGGATGATCCTAAGCAGTAAGCAGATAGCATTAGCTATGGTGTTGTGGTCAGTGCAAGGCCTATTGAAAGAGGCTGGGACACGAGTCTGGAGCTACAGGGTGTGACACATGTGCAGTGTAACTGGAGCTGCGGTTGTGCGTTGCTATTGGCTCAATTTCGGCGAGTGCAGATCAGATTTTACTGCGCATGTGTTGTACCCCAAAGATATGACACGTTGACGCCCGACAGCTCCTCTTTTCACCTTCCTTGGGTTAGTGGATATTTGCCAGTGTAGTATTAGCTAATGGCGGGTAGATAAAGTAAATGTTCTTGTGATGCAGCATCTCACTGTGTGTCCAAAATACTTTATCAGGTAGATAAATGGTGTTAGCTTAAAAGCTGCTAATTAAATCTCAACTCTGGAATTGTTAAACCCCTGCAGTCAGCAGCTTATATATTATAAGGAACTATTTGGGGCTGTGCCAAAGCCCTAAACAGAGAGGGATTCTGTATAAGTAACATTTACATCTTTTAAAATGTGTCTGTAATGTTGCTTTGCATGTTTCTGAATGTGCCTTCAATTCACTTTTACAAGTGTGTTGATGTCAAAGCTGCCTGTCTGATTCATTAGTACCAGGTGTAATCAGCCTCACAAACACTGACTCCCAACCAGACAAACACTTTGAACTCACATGGAAGACAAAATGCAGTATTATGCTCCAGCACACACACACATTCACACTGTGGATCATGACATGAAAATGCACATACTCACCTTTGACCCTGTCTCCCTTATTGAAGCTGATTTCTCGCTCTCCCTGGGCAGAGTGTGATCGAGTAGCTACAAAGACGCGTCCTGGGACGGCACTGTAGAGGCGTCTCCGCTGGCCCGCGTTTTGTCCAGCTGTGCTGGCAGGTGCAGGCCTGGGTGGGAGGGAGCAGGAGGTGGGGCGGATGATTTGAGACTGAAGTTTAGAACTCAAAGCTTCCTATAGGTATTGGTGACTAAATTACTAAATGCAATACTTTGTTTTTTTGAGAGAAAGGGAACGCCTCTGTTAAACTGGCTACTTAAGACCGGAAATTT